>APFE031679039.1:0-55342 GCA_000404065.3 Pinus taeda
AATGAGTACATACAAAAGGTGTTGAAAAGGTTTAACATGCACAATGCAAAACCAGTTAGTACACCTTTTGCTAGCCATTTCAAACTTAGCAAGGAAATGTGCCCAAAGACCCAATAAGACATGGATTATATGTCTAAAGTTCCATATGCATCAGTAGTTGGAAGCTTAATGTATGCAATGGTCTGCACAAGGCCTGATATTGCACATGCAGTGGGAGTTGTAAGCAGGTACATGAACAATCCAGGAAAGGAACATTGGATGGCAGTGAATGGATTCTCAGATATTTGAAAGGTACCACAAATCAAGCATTATGCTTTGGTGGTTCAAACATTTCTCTACAGGGATATGTTGATGCAGATATGACAGGTGACAGAGATAACAGGAGGAGCACTATAGGATATGTATTTACTATAGGTGGAAAAGTTGTCAGTTGGATTTCAAAAATCCAAAGTGTTGTTGCACTTTCAACAACAGAAGCAGAGTATGTTGCTGCTACAGAGGCTAGTAAATAAATGATTTGGTTACAAATGTTTATGGGTGAATTGGGTAAGAAGCATGATATGGGCACATTATACAGTGATAGCCAAAGTGCCATTCATCTTGCCAAGAACTCAACATTTCATTCTAGGACTAAACACATACAGCTCAAGCACCATTTCATACAATCAATGTTGGAAGATGGAGAGTTGAAGCTGGAAAAGATACACACTCGCCAGAATCCTGCAGATATGCTAACAAAGGTTGTAACCAGGGAGAAACTGATAATATGCTCAGTTTCAATTGGTCTTCAAGGATGACTATGAAGATGAGAAAAAACCAGGTCCAAATAGGAGTCATTGTCCAGCAAATGAAGTAGCGGTGGAGTTGCTACAATCATTCTCCAAGTGGGAGATTCTTAGGTGTGGAGCATGATTATTTAGAGGTCTTTGTTTCAGCCAGATGTATACCTCAGGAAGATTGTACACCCTTCCACGCAGGGGGGGTGCGGGGGGTACTTGTCTCCCCTCGTGGGGGTTTGGGGGGGCCGATCACCCCTAGCTGGGGGGTCCAGGGGCCAATGGTCCCCCGGGGGAGGTTTCGGGGGTAGCGCCCCCGAAGCTAAAAATAGATGTAAGATTGCCTTGTAAAAGTATAGTAATTTCTAGTCAATTTGGGTCGTTCATTAGGTGGATGATTTGACAGTAGAACTTATGTTTAGTTTAGGGTTTTTTTCCCTAGAAGGCAACCCCTCTCTTTGTATGAGGGCATTGTATTGAGGTTGTGTAATAGATGTGCATTCTCTGAGCAAGAAACAAAGAGGTGAGATTGTGAGAGAAAACAAAGGATATTACAGCAGATCTGTTGTAGGTTGTGTCTCTTCATTTTGTTCGATAATAGAAAGGAAGGATTGGCTTTTCAGGGTGGACATAGCCCAAACTGGGTGAACCACGTATATATGTGTCTCTCTGGTTTTATGTGTTTTTGTGTTTATATTTCTGCAATATTCTATGTGTTCCATTGATCTATGATATATAATTTTCTAACAGGTATTTGGTGAAAGAGTGGGTTAGGTCTGTATTTTTGTCTCCACTTCTTGATTTCAAGGTTATCCTTTTATCCTAGTCCCGTGTGATCTCCTTTACTGGCATTAGTTTTAGGGATGGTACTGCATGTGAAATATAGATTTTGGTTGCGTGGTCCTGCTTCCTGATACCACCTACATTACTCCCCTTCCACTCATTTTAGCCCCATTCATCTCTTTTCCCATCTAAGTCCACATGTGTCCACTGGGTCCACATAGGGTTAGCCTCCCCCTCCACTTGCCCACACCTTGGGTCGGGCCTGGAATGATTCCCTAGAGGTTGATGTAGCTAGAAAGAAAATAAAAAT
The DNA here is from genome assembly GCA_000404065.3 of Pinus taeda. Lineage (NCBI taxonomy): Eukaryota > Viridiplantae > Streptophyta > Pinopsida > Pinales > Pinaceae > Pinus > Pinus taeda. The sequence goes on from APFE031679039.1 coordinate 1,870, forward strand.
CATTATTTGGCCACTCTCAACAGGGAATGTACCACAAAATCTAAAATATGGTCGGGATATATAAATTTAGCATGTGCACAAAATCTAGACATGAGCTTTACCCCTTATCAATAGTCATCACCCTGGTTCCTATGGGCCCTATATGAGCCCCTTCCATAATTAAGGAACCCATGATTATCCCAACCCCTAGTGGACGATGAACTGCCCCACCTTAAGGGGGTATCCACTACTATATATTACACATCATGCTCTCATACCCTAGAGCCCTAAGTAATTATGAAAAAAAATCAACCAAAGGCAAAAGGAATATGAAGAAGAGTCGAAATACAAAGGCCGAGGTAACTCATGTACCACGATTTTCTCCTCCCTACACTCACATACCCAGTTATGGGTTTCCCTTATTGTCGCTACCCATTAACCATGACATGTGGATTGAAATATTTCCCCTGATCCCCACTCTGCTTCATTATTATATAATTTCCACCCACCAATTGAGGGATGTACCATGGATATGTCACCCCCTTTAGAGGTTGAAACTGCCTAATAGGACCCTTGGTTAACCCCATATTGAGCTTGGGGACACTTGTATATGCCAAAGCCCACTATGGAAGGGAATGTCACCATGAAGTACCCCATTTATTCCATTATTTGTAATCTCTTTTACTCTATTATTCAATGATTTTTTGTATTGGAGGGCAAGGGGATGCATTGGACCTTATGTTGGATTGCAGGTTGATCTCTATTTGGGGCTCAATCTCCCTATACTAGGTACTATCTCTCCAAAGGGCCACAATGGCGCTTGTAGGGTGAGCATTGAGAGACTTGGGCCTCCAACATAGTAGAGATTACTTCATGGATCCCCAACAATGCTCATGGATTGCTCGTGTTCCACCTTTTGGATGAGGATGATGCACCTAGTTCACCATGCCTAGTCAGCTCCACACTTTCACCATACACTTGGTAGATGTTCTAGGGTCTAGAGGATCTCTCCTGCTATAGGGGGAGGGCTTATGTCATCATTCTACCCCTTACAAATGGTTTACAAGAATTTTCAATCAAATTGGAGAACCGTGAGGATGTCCTTTATGCCCCCACACCCACTTGGGAGCACTACAGGTTCTTGCTTTGAAAATGAGGGGCCAACCCCTTGTCTGCTATGTTTGGAGTCCATTTCTACATCATCGAACCCCTTGGACTTCATTAGGCCTCCTAAAAGACCCAAAAAATCACTTTTTCCATCCTGCAACCCTCTTGAGAGGCTTCTTATTATGTTATTGAGTTATTTGGTGGTCTTGTCACCAAAAGTATTGTTATTATGCACATTATTTTATTTTAGGGTCTCATTTAGGCCAATATAGCTAAATCAAATTCATTAGAGATTATATAAATAGATTAGAGGTGATTCATTCTCTCATCATCACTTGGATTGGGTTATTTACTCTTGTGAAATTTTCAGTATCTCTTTTGGAGAACGAGTTTGGATGTTATGGATGAATTTTGATGTTTGGATATATATCTCTTATCTTGTAGCTTCATTATTGGCATAATTTTATGATTGGATATACTCTTTATACATGTAAGTACTCTTTTAATGCTTATTCTTGTTATTTACTTTTGTCACATGAATGTTGTTGGAATATTCGCTATACAAGTCTGAAATTTATTGTTGTTGTGTATGAAATTGTGGGAATTTTTATTCTTTATAGCATTTCATCATGTCATAGGCCATGTATGAATGAGTGAATTTTCCTAGAGATAATTTATGTTAAATAAATCTCGATAAGTCATCGTTTATTGCAAATCAAAGTATAAAGTCCTTGCAGTAGTTATTCTCATGCTCTAAATGCCATGTAAATTTGTTGAAGGCCTCCTTTATTAGGTGAATTATTCCTAAACCGTAAACTCTCCTTGACTTCATCTCTCCCAAAGGACAAGGCACTAATCCTCCATTGGTGATCATTTTCAATGCTTATTCTTGTCACCTCCCTCTTTTTATGGGCATGTCCTACATAGGTCAACTAGGGCATAAATTATCTCACAATATAGCCATCCAAACACTTTGATTTTTGGTCCACAACTGCATTGAGGTTTTCTCTAGAGTCCCTTCAAATTAGCAAATATGACGGTGGGATATTGAGATATAGAAATCCCTAGCTTAAGGACCTTTTTTTCCCTATTTTTCCCTTGGCTAGTGTCCTCATTAGGACCATTGAATTCAAACCTCAAATAAAATATTTCCTTTGATCCTCTTCTCCTCCCTAATTAGGTCAATCCCCTCATTGGGTGTCCATACCCTTGACCTAATTTTGGGTCTGCTTGGTCTCGTGTGGTCCCACATCTTATTTACACCAATTCCCCAAAGGTCACACAAAGACCAATTCTCCTTAAGGATTTCTAGGACTAGGAATCATCTTTGCTAGATATATTCCCAAACCCTAGCCCCAAGAATCCTCTTAGCCCTTCCAAGAGAGAATATCACCTTGATTCCCAAGCAAGAAACCCATCATTGGGGGAATTTTGAGGTCTAAATTGGGCCTCCTAAGGAAATTATAAAATAATAGTGGAAATAATAAAATAAGATTATATTACATCATCAAAATTGAGACGGAAAAAATAAAATAAAATAAAAAATTCAACTCGTATTTTCAACTTATCTCCCTATGGGTCTACTCAAATTTCGAGCGAAAACACTCGTTGGATGCAAAATTTGATTCCTCAGTCAAGGAGTACCCATGTTGCATGCTTTCAATAGACCCTACTAAATGAAAAACGAGAAATACATGAAAAATGTGATTGCAATCACGTTTTTTCATTATATCTCATTTTTCGTGTAGAAGGGTCCATCGAAAGTATGCAACATGGGTAATCCTTGGATGAGGAATTAAATTTTGCATCCAATGAATACTCTTGCTCAAAATTTGAGTAAAACCTTATGGAGATAAGTTGAAAAAATAGTTTTATTATTTTATTATTTTTTAATCTTTTCACTATTTGCTCCAAAAATGGTGAATCGTCCCCCATGGTTTACATCATCATCTTGAATCCTATTGGTTCTTAAAAGTTTATTTTGGTTGTAAATTTTTCTTAGGAGGCCCATTTTAGACCTCAAAATTCCCTTAATGATAATTGAGTCTCTCTTGTGAATAGGCCTTTGGAATCACTCCTTGCCCTCTCATCATTGCATTCATCTAGTGTTTCCCCTTGACACTGGGTCTCCTCCCATCAGTGAAAGTATGTAAAGAGCAGGGAGATTTAGCAGAGGTGACAGTGGGATATTGCTCCATTGTTTCCCTTGACCTAGTAGTTTCTCTATAGGGTCCCCTCCTAGGACCAGTGCTAGTTTGAGTGGTAACAGGATCATTAGAAGGAAGAGACCAAAATTATAGGATAATAGTTTGAGAAATTTGTGGAAGATCTATGACAAGATATCTAAATTTTTATAAAGCTCAAGTATGTGAAGTTTATATGCTACTTTCCTATACATAAAAGAAGGACAATTTACATTAATGAAGTCAATATGTCTATGTAGTTTGAAAGGAAGCAAGACAAAGCAAGCATCTCAAAGAAATTTATATGGTTTGTATCATAGTACAATGGTTGAAGGATTGAGGCACCTTTGTTGGAAAAATTTGGTACATTATGAATGAAGAAAAGTAAAAGGATTAAATCTCTGCAAGGGTGAATATGGTAAAATTGAAGAGGTATGTGTAAATTTTGTTCACTTGCATCAAATGACCTATGTCAATCATATTGCACATGATACCAAGTCTTCTAAGTCATGTAGAAGTCACATCTAGGAATTGACATAAAGAGAAAGCTAATGATATTTTGAAAGATATTGATGTACTATAAAAGGGTCTGCATAGATACATTAGAAATCATGACTTAAATGATATGGTAGCATTCATATTCTTTCTTTGCATATGAAAACTAGGTTTTTGTGAGTGATTGGAGACTTCCAAAGTTTTTCATATTGTTAGATATTTTCGGAATAGAACTATGTAATGTATGTGATTCATCCAATGTTTCATATGGGATCTCCATCCATCCCTAATGATGGATGTAGATCCCATCTGAAATGATAGACGGATCACATACATTACACAGTGTTATTCTAGAAATCTCTAACAATAGGTTTTTGTGTTCAATAAATGAAATTATCTCCATCTCATAGAAATCTTGATAATAACATCTCCATAGTTTTACAACTAACTCTCTAGTATGCTTGTAGAATCTGGAATTCTTAAATGGAAGATCTTAAAGACTTGGGAAAATCTATGGTTTGTAAACTCTAGCAAAGGTTTGAGTTAGAAAACCCTACGAACAAAAACCCTAACTAATTATTTATGTTGTAAAAAGAAAACCTATCTCTTGATAATAATAGGAATGACATCATGCTTATATGAGGAAAAGGCTGATGAAAAGGTTTAATATTAAGAGGGAGTTGACTCTCCTCTTAAAGATAAGTATTATACACCTCCTTTCAATTTATTACTACTATGGATATTTTCTCCATGCACTTTGCCTTTTGTTATTTCATAGTCTTCTAATAAAGGTTGCTAGTCAAGACAATATCTATCTAATCTTAACTAACAGATGGAAGAATTGGAAGAATGTAGCAAAACATGAAGACAAGAAGAAAGTAGTTTGAATTGCGCATCAAAGAATTAAATTAAATGGTAGCATGAAAAACAAGTCTTAATAAAATAATTCCACCTACCTTAGTTAAAAAGAGGGAGTTGTAAGATATTGGATGGATACAATATTAATTGGAGCTTGACAGAAAATCTATATAAGCTTGTAATTAAAAGGACAAATGACATATCTATGAACACATCAATTGGGTTGATGCTGATAGAGATACTACTAATGGTTGGAACTGGTATGATTTCCTGGAAGAGCATGAAGCATAATTTTGTTGCAATGCGAAGGAAGAAGATGTGAAGGCTTATACAAATAGTTGTGAAGTATTTTGGCCCCATAATGACATGTTGAATTCAATTTATCAAGGCTACGTCAATAGTTTCAGAAAAAATAAGAAGGTTGAAGCGCTTTATGATTTGAGAGTATGATGTAGATAACATCGAAGAAGCTACAACATAACTCCACAAAATAACAAGTAGTCGGTGCATTAATGAAGCTCCTTTTCATAAAAGGATGAGTAATTTTTAAACAATCTTTTGTTTGTGGATTTCTCCTCCCTGGTTGAGAGGGAGTGGGGGTGGACACCATGTTCTCTATGTGCCACATACTATGTTTAGGACTAACAACTGTAATCCTAGTGCATGAACACTAATAGGGAGAATGGTGGATTGAATAAGAACCAGGGACGTACATTCTTAAGTCATGTATTGTGGTTGACTAGGATTAACATCCTAAGTTGGATACATGGAAATGGTAAAAAATGGTCTGGAGGAATACCTTTATTAGGATTAGGAAATCGTCCTATGAGGTCATACCTTCAAAACACGGGTGGGGTTTGTGCTTGAGAGGCGATGGTATCCAAATTATGCCTCCAAACATTGTGCTCTGATCTAGTGGGGAGATAGATCATATTAGTCAAGGCCTTTCTATTTTGACAATTCTAGCTATGATGATGTAAATCATCATTGATGCTTATCAATTCAAATCCTTTCTTGTATGAATATTTCAACTTGAGAGTATCTTGTTGTGTCAAGTTAAGAGGGAGTGTTGAAAACGTAACTAGTTTCGATCTTCACAATGTAATAAAATCATTGACATATTTATTATATTCATTATTAGTATATTTTATTTTTGTCAAAACATGTTATTCATGCTTATAGAGTTGAAAATAAATTATTTTGAGTCAAAAGAAAATTTACTCGATTCATGTCCCATTTGGACATTTGTAAGAAAAAGAATTTTGAATTTTTATTGAGTCAAAGTTCACCAAAATGCACAAGTCGGCTTAGTCCTCCAATAGCCACCCATTCGACATCCTGGTATATATATATATATATATATACACACACACACACACACACATATATATAGAAGACATTTTGATCACTTTGAAGGATACTCACTCATTATCATCATACATACCTTCTACACCTAGCTAGTGGAGAAAAGGACTAAGAATAAGAAGAGGAAGAGCTCGCACATGTGGAAGAATTCATGTGAGGAAAGACCAAATTTTCTATCTAATTGAAAGGTCAAATTTTAGAGCTTATTACAAGTGCGGAATTTTAGGAGGTTGACCAGTTTGACCTATGCTGACTTTGACTTTGGAAATGACTTGGAGGAGGGATGGAACTGGAATTTTGGTGGAATTTATAGTCCTAGACTTGGTCTTAGTCTTGGATATCTCATTTTGATTTGATTCTATAAGAGAAGGATTATTGTTTGGTTTTCCCCCTTGTGTGGTTTTTCCCTAGCTTGGAGCCTAATTTTGGTGTCGCTTGTCTTTTTTTTTTCTTGGTTGATTTAACATTTGTGTAATTGCTTGATGAAGAAGACATAACACATAATAAAAATCTATCTAACATTCACAAGAAATTATGAAGAAGAGGAATAGAGTTTTAATCTACACTGCACTTGGTTTCTCAACGAGATATCCCCTCCACAAATAAAATCACCAACAATGCCTCAGATATGTTTGTGACCATAATTTCCAACCTACGAAAATCTGAGATATATGCCTCTAGACTACCTATCTACTTTAGTTGTGTCATCTCTCTAAAATTAATCTTTTGATCCTTCTTATCAAAGCACTCTACAAGTCTCTAAATAAACTCAGAATATGAGGTTATTCCTGTGTGACCAAAGGTCACTAATCCATGGTACCACCACTCATGGGCCTCCCATCCAAATGTAATGTAGGAAACTTAATGGTATCATCTGATGTAGATGGAAGTAGATTTCCATCTTTTAAACCCATGATATAGTTGAACATTTTGATTACCCATCAAAACAAGCAATAAACACTTTCCTCAGAATCTTCTGAAGCTCATTGATCTACCTCATCACCTTTTGAACTCCTTTAGGCTTGTTTTTCATCTAAAGGTTGCAAAAAATATATGAAGTTCATGTCATCTTGGAAGTCATGTCCCAACCTCCTATACTCCACCAAATAATCTTCAAAGGGAATATATGGTCATTCTGCTCCTCTTGTTTAACTACTAACTCACAAAGAAATTGTGGCATGGTTGTTCTGGATGACCTGCTATATATGTGGTGATGGTTGTGCGTGGTTGTGTGTACTTAACTAGCTTCTCCACTATTAGATCCCTCACCATTAATGAGATTATCATTATGCTACTCCCCAACTGGAGTTCTAGTGAAAACTCCCTTGCTTCCTAAGTTTCTCATTAACGTTACCATCTCCTTTTCGCCCTTAGCTAAGACATTTATGGCAATAAGCAAGTTGTTATACTCCTAATTTTCTTTATCCCCCATAATTTCCTCCATTTCCAAGAGCACTTATTTTCATTTCCCTTTGTCACGTTTTTCTTCCTCCTCTTCCCACAGTGGAGTGGGTTACCTAACTTTATAACTTCTTCTATAAATGACACCCCTGTAGTGGTGTTCTTCATGACTCATCAAACCCATGCTAAAATTTTCCCTTCAACCTACACAATTGTCTAAGACCATGCTCCAATACCACTGTAAGACACCCAGTAAGGAATATCTCAAGAATCCCATGAAATCTCTGAGTTTATTTGTTTTGGGTCACTATGGTATTTTAACAAACAATTGGCATACAATGTGTTGCATGTGTTTCTTCACAAGTTTTGATTGAAATAACACAAATAGTGCCAAACATACATGATAGAAATGCTTCAGAATGATCGATATCCACCTTGCATTAAAATTAAAGGGCATACATACCATTGATAATACATAATCCATCAAATAAGGGAGGAACAAAACGAGAAATACTAATGAGTAGATGAAAGGTATATGGTTGTATGTGGTGGTTACACCTCAAAATAATATCAACAATACAATGTGTTTTCTAGAAGATATAATAACATATATATTCCACCTTCAAATGCACAAATGCACCCAGGAAATGATACCATAGGTGCAACAATACATTTTTCCAACAAATTATGAACTCATGGTCTCTTAAGGGAAGTGTATTCTTTGCACACATGATGTAACTCTTAGCCACTAAACTGTAGCTTCCTTCAGCACACGTATAACACACTTGGACAAACTCGACCCCTTGAATACACTGAGTGTGGAACCAATTTTTGATACTCAATTATTGGCCTCAAGGAAACTGGATTTGAATAGCATAGAGTGATACGTTCAGCCTCTTCGTGTGGCAAACTCAACTTATAATAATAAGGGAACTCGACCACTTTCACACAATGAGAAACTCGGCCTCTAGGCTAGTAGAACTTGACCCATAGGTTTCAACAAACTCATCCCTTCTAATAGTGGCAAAAATCAACCAACTCGACTAATAGATTTATGAGGAACTCAACCTTGATATCTTAGCAACCAATGGTGATTTTTCCCTCAATCATAATCCAAAAACTCGTCCTCTTCTTGGGTGTGCTTAGCCTGTTAATAAATATATAATACTCATGGTTAAAAGATATAATCACCTTCTAACACCATGAAACTTACTTCTTTTTCTATTATCTTCATTTCTGTTGGAGCACAATAGTGAAATCTGAGTGACCCCACTCCCAAACTAGCTAGGGAGTATGGTTTCAACACCGAAACTAGCAAACCAGAATGAGGGTTTCCAAAAACCCTAGACTCTTCTCCAAAAGCTCTCCAAATTTCTTTTTCTCAAATGGGAAAATGCAAGGATGAGGAGAGACTCCTCATTTTCCTTCTTTAATAACTCATTCGCCACTTTTTCCACCCTTTTACCCTTTTATTTTAATAAATTCAATTTTATGGATTTTCTCACTTCATATTTTTAAAGTGACTTTTTTGTAGCCTAAGACCCATGTCCCCTTTTCGCTAGTTTAAATTTTTTAATGTTTTATCCTAGGAAAACCATGTTCTCTTGATTAATTTTTCCTACCCTAGCCCACAAGAACCTTATTAGGCTAGTGAATCTCCTTCCTTGTGACTCCTAAGTGAATGGGGGCATTACAGTCCTCCCGCCCAAGATTGGTTATTCTCAAACAACTTTAGTCCTAGATTTTGGAGCACTTGTTCCCCTTCCCAAGTGGCATCTTCAAATGGAAAACATTTCCATTTCACTAGGTATCCTTAATCGTCTTATTTCTCATCTTTTGTTCCCTTACCTCCAAAATTTCCTTTGGAACTAAAATCAACTTCTCTTCCTTATCTAGTGGTGGAAGCTCTGGAGAAGTGACTACTTGTTATCTTAGATCCTTTTGTAGGCAACAGACATGGAAAACATTGTGAATCTTACACCCCTCTGAGAGCTCTAACTCATAGGCCACCTCACAATATAGTAAGGTCCATAGGATCTTGGTTTAAGTTTCTCTATCCCTTTGTTTTTCAGCGATGAATTCTTATAATGTTGCAAGTGAAGATAAACCTAGTCCCCAACCCCAAATCTATGTTATATCTGATTCATGTATGCATATATTTTTTGTTGGTTTCGGCCATATGAAAATTGTCTTTGAGGACCCATAATATGGCTTGTTTCTCCTAAACCCAATCCTTATACATAGGAAATCATCTATCCCCAAATACCCGCTCCATAAATTTTAGAGCTTCATATCCATACAAGGCTTTAAAGGGTGTCATTCTAATTGACATGTGGTAAATTGTGTTATAATAGTGCTCTCCTAAGTGTAACCACTTTATCCATACTTTTTGTTGGCTAGATACATAGTTCTTAAGATAGCCCTCCAACCATTTGTTGACTTTCTCAGTTTTTCCATCAGTTTGTGGGTGGTAATTGGTACTATGTGTTAGATTTGCCCCAACTAGTTTGAACAATTGTTGCCAATATCTTCCCATGAACCTGTTATCCCTGTTACTCACACTGGTTTGCAATAAACCATGCAATATGAATACCCCTTTGAAGAACAACTTTGGCACTTGTGCTACTGAATATTTAGAGGGTATGACGAAAAATGTGCAAACTTCTTGTGCCTTTCCACCACCACATAAATATAATCTTTACCCTACACTTAGGTTAATCCTATGATGAAATCCATGGAGATGCTTTCCCATTTTTTCTCCGGGATGGGAAGCATTTGTAGCAACCATGTCGAGTAAATATGCTCTACTTTATTTCGTTGGAAGATGCTCACTTTCTGACAAATATCAATGCATTTGTCTTGAGTACATTCCATGTGAACATCTCCCTGATTTGTCTATAGGTCTTCAAGTACCTAGGGTGCCCTACTAGGGGTGAGTTGTGTGTTTCCAGCATAATATTATCCTTAATTTGAGACTTTGGTCCCAGGTAAATCTAGTCTTTGTAATAGATAATTTCATCAACAACACAATAACTCTCGTAAGAAAATTTGTCATTGGAATACTCCACCAATAGAAGGGATTTTCAATCACCTAAGATCTCCGTGAGAGCGGGTGGGTGGCATCTTCGAAAGGGCATATGGTAATACATTTTTCTTTCCCTTTTTATATTCAATCTTCAAATATGTAATATCCCTAAGGAGAATCAATGACAATAAACAAAGCATGCATAGAAAAGAACACATAAATTTACACACAATATTAGACACCCAATAAAACTCCAAAGTTTGCGTAGAACTGAGCCATTTTATTATGCTAAACAAGAAATACAATATGAGATCGAAATGTATACACCTAGGCTTTCCCAGGGCAAGCTAATAAGACCCAAGTGATTTTGCTCAACCACTAGGAACTTCCCCCACAAAATCTTTGCGTTGTCTCCAAAAAATTACACTGCTAATTACAAGAAATGGTTGCTAGGTCCTCCTCTGGTACTTAGAAAATTCTGGGAAATTAACCGCGGTCTCTCCACCAATAACCCACCAAAACCAAGAAATGGTTTGGCCAAATTCTTATCTCCGAAATTCGGCTGAACTTCCACTCACCCCTCCAGTTGTTGGGTATATTGAACCACCTAAAAATATCACTACTAAAGACCCCCAAAATGGTTTCAATACTCATCAATTTCCCCACCATGATTGCCCCACAAGCCTTAGCCCTTAATTCCTCCTCCCACACTCCCACGTATGGTACAAATTCCCTCTACACAGGCCCATGTAGTCACTAATGATGAAATCCTGTGCATGGGAAATCCCATACAAATTCATACTCTGCTATCACTCCAACCTCCAACAATTTGTGGCTCCAATCAACCTTGGAAAGCCCAAAGAATTCCCTACTCTGAAATCAACTCCTCCAGGTGGAGTGTATTTCCTTCTCTACACCCAATCCAACTGGAAACCCTCACAAAATGTTATGCCAAACTCTCAGACAACTCCAAATGTAGTGCAGATCACCTCCTAGGGTTGGCACTTGAAGTCCACCGAAGGTAGGGTGAGATTCTCGCATGAAAATCTCGCCTGCTCAACAGCACATGCAAACTTGGCCCTTATCTCAAGCGTGCTATTCAATGAGTGAATGTCAAATGATCAAAGATGCCAAAAATGAGGAATGCCTTTCATATTTCATTTGGGCCTCCAAATCTCCATGTGGGTCCCATACATCTTCCCCCTCCTCTCTCTTACCTCCAAGAATGTGTGTAGCTAAGGAGAGCGTATTTTTCCTCTTGGGGTGGCCTCCACCATTCACTAGCCATTCTATTTTCTCATTTTCTCCTATGTCGAGCCCTTAATTTAGCTCAAAACTTCAAGTGGGGTCCCAGAACCCACATTTCCTAAATAGTAACCCAAAATTTGACAAAAATGTCAAAATTGATATTTCCCTTAGCAATATTGCTAAGTGGGAATATCACAATCCTCCCCGCCAAAATGTTTCTTGTCACCGATCAACAGCAATGCTGGATGTTGAATAATTTGCTCACCCCCCCAAGTGGAATCCTCCTCGGGTAGGTTCTTCCACCTGATAAAAAACTCCCTGATGACTCTGCTCCTCAATCTCCTCTCCTTTCTATCCAAGATGGCCTCAATCTCTAGAACTAAATGCCCATGATCATCCAATGGAGGTAGCTTTGGTATTTTTGTCACCTATTGGCCTAGTACCATCTTGAGGCATGATTGATGGAATACAATGTGCACTTGGCTCCCTGATAGAAGCTCCAACTTGTAGGCTACCTCACCAACCCTCCTAGTGACACGGTAAGGCCCATAAAGACGTGGTTGTAGCATCTCGGCCCCCTTTTTCTTCAGCGTCGACTGCATGTAGGGCTAGAGGCACAAAAATACTATGTCCTCCACCTCAAAGTGTCTCTCAACCTTGTGCCTATATGCATAAATCCTTTTCTGGTTTTTGGTTGTCTATAAGTTATCATTGAGGGTTGTGAGAATGTTTTGGCTCTCCTGAATCCAACCTTTTTCCCTTAGGGCCTGGCTGTCTCCAAAACAAATGTCAGTAAAATATAAAGCATAATAACCATACAAAGCATGGAAGGGTGACATGCCAATGGACATGTGATAGGTAGTATTGTAGCAATACTCCCCCAAGTGTAGCCATCGTGCTAAAGCTCATTGTTGTCCTATCACATAATTTTGCAAATAACCCTCTAGCCATTTTTTGACAATCTTAGTCTTCTAGACAGTCTAGGCATGGTAGTTGGTGTTGGGTGTAAGTTATGTACCCACTAACCTGGAGATTTCCTACCAGAAAACCCCCATGAAGTGGATGTCCCTGTTGCTCACTATGGTCTTGGGAAGACCATGTAGCCGAAAAACTTCCCTTAAAAACAAATATGCAACCTGAAAGGAAAAGTACCAGACAGGGATAGTGAAGAAATGCACATACTTTGTCGGCCTATCCACCACCACATAGATGCAATCACAACCTCGCTCCATGGAAAATCCTATGATGAAGTCCATAGAGATACTCTCCCACTTTCCCTCCGGAATGGGATGTGATTGTAGTAACCCCATAGGATGAGTCAACTCCCTCTTGTTCCTTTTGCAAGCCTCGTACTCCTGTACAAGCCTCAACATGTCCCCCTTGAGGCCCTTCCACAAGAAGTTCTCTCTAACTACCATGTAAGTCTTCAAGAACCCCTGGTGTCCTAATAATGGTGAATCGTGGGTTGCAAGGAGGATTCTCTCCTTCAACTACGAGCCATGAACCAAATAGATGCACCCCTTGTAATATATAACATCTTCCATCACATGGTAGCACTCATCCCCATAGGTACCCTCGAATATCTCACATTCCTGACTCTCCTTGGAGTAATACACCAGTAGTTGTGCTTTCCCATCATGGAAAATGCTCATGACAGAAAGTGTCGCAAGCCTCCTAGATAGGTCATCTTCCACCACATTGTGCTTGTCTTTGACGTACTCTATGTCAAAGTCGTATGCTTGAATCCTGCTAACCCAGTTTTGTTGCATGTCATTCAGGCCCTCCTGCCCCAGAAAATGGTGAAGATTGTTATGATTGGTCTTCACTCTGAATCTGTTACCAACCAAATTCTCTCGGAACTACACCAAAACATGCATGATGGCTAGCATCTCCTTGTCATAGATCAAATACATCCTCTCATGAGTAAGGAGCTTTCGACTCTTGAAATTTATAGGATGGAATACCTGTGATAAAACTACGCCAATGAATTCACTTGATGCATCACACTCCAAGGTGAATGGTTGAGTGAAATCAGGTAGTGTTAATACTGGACAACTTCTCATCACCTCCTTGAGGTGCTCAAATGCTACTTGTTCCCTGTTGATCCATGAAAATGTCCCCTTCTTGGTCAAGTTTGTGAGGGGTGTTTCCAGTTGTGAAAAGCCCTTCATGAACTTCCTGTATCAGGTGCAAATTCCCACAAACCCTATCAGCTCAATCACATTTTGAGGAATAGGCCAATCCTAGATGGACCTAATCTTCTCCTCATAGCACCCGCACTCCATCTTCTCTAATGATGTGCCCCAAGTAGATAATCTCGATAAGACCAAATTCACACTTGGATGGATTCGTGTAGAATTGTTATCCCTCCAAAATGTGTAGCACCTCCTCGAGATGCTACAAGTTCTCCTCCCATGTCCTGATATTGTTGGACACCTAATCCTAAAGGGTTAGCGTGGAAGCCGAATGGACAAAGCAGTCCAAGAGACCTTGGGATGTGAATCCCAACGGTCACATAATGTACCATAAATATACATCATTTGTGAATAAAAAATGCAATGCATGATTTATCTTTCCTATTTGTTTTCCCTGTCCATGTCTTAACATGGTATCAGAGCCATGATGTGTGGCCTGTTTTCCCAAAGCACAGGTCCCAGGTTCTATTTTTAACCTTGTAACTCCTGCTGCCTTCTGTCCCACATCTGATGTTGAGTGAAACCCCTGGCCTGCACGCTGCCTACGCTGCTGAGTGATAGGCTTCTGAGAAAAACGCCTGCCTGCCTGCGCTGAAGCTGCATACCAATTTCTGGAAGAAAAAAAAAAAACACCTGCCTGAAGCCTGAAAGTGTGTAAGGCGTACACTCCTCTGCTGGCGCTGTCTGCTGCCCCTTCTGTTACGCCGCGCCTGTTATGCTGAGCCTTCTCACCTGGTAATCAATTATGTTCAACGCATAAAATGCTCTATTTTGAAGCCTGACACGCCTAAAGAAAGGTCTGTCCTGTTTGCTGGTAATCAATTCTGTTCAACACATAAAATGCTCTATTTTGTTGGGAAATATTAAGATCTGTTCAGTACAGCAGTTTAGTTCTGTGCTACGAAGAATGTATTAGCAGTGTGACTTCTTACTGAAAATACCATTGACTGGTGTTGTTAGAAGCTCGAATTTCATGTTATTGTCAGTGTGTTGAAAACGTAGGTTAATCCATCATGTGTTGTCACACATTGGAATGGCCATGACCTGTCAAAATTCCCGGATGCTCTGATTTCCAAGCATCCACGACTCGCTTGATCACAAAATTTGTTTTTGGCAGTGCCAAACTTTCCAGTGTATGCTGAGTTATAGGACATGTTGTATTGCCGCGATTCAGCCATTCCTGGATTGCTGCATACTCATAAGTTTGCCCAGTCTCTATTGTTACCGGATCCCCAAATATCTTATCTGTAATAGGACATACAAAATCCTTGGGGCGTTTTACAAGAGATGATGGTCTGGAATATACAGCATTCTGTATAATTCCTGCGCAGTAATTAACAAGGAAAGCTTCATAATATGGATAATCATAAGAGCAAGGTGTAGAAGACCCAAAGACCAGAGATTCAAACGGCCGGTAGAACCTGTCACTCTTTGTCTATAGCACAGGATATCTGCAATTTCAAGGCAATTTGATCACTTGGTTTATGTAAAATTTCCCTTCTTTGAAACGCTGGTGTGTGCCATGCATATGTACTGATGTTGAAACAAAAAAAAAATAACGCTGGAAATGAATACATATAACGTTGTAATGTAATGCTAGAAATGTGACATCTTCTTTATGTTGGATATGAATACAATCTATAACGATGTATTGTATGCTGGAAAAGATAATACACTGCTCCAAAGGCACATGAAGAAATATACAATGAGAATAACGCTACTCCAAAGGCACATGCTTCAAAAAGACTATACGCTGCTCGTTGAATTATTGGGTAGTATTTTTGGGTAGGAATCTGTCTTCGCAGGAAGCAACTGAGCGCAGTAACTCGATTTAACCAACGTGGGTGTGTCACAAGTTCAATGAGAAAGCATCTGATTTCAGGGCTTCGTCTTTTCTTATTCGTTTGTCGGCGTTTCAAAATGTTTCTTTATCTTCTCAATCTTCCGCTGACGTAAGCTCGTTGAAAACTGATCTGCTGCTAAGTGTACACTTACCTAATTATATATGCAAGCTGTCGCATTGCAAGGATGCGAAAAACCAATAAGCATCGACTAAGTCAATCCCCGAATGTGCGGCTTTTGAGTTCCAAGTCAATTTCTGCAAGTGCGGTATTTGAGTTCTAATATTTTGACCTTTCCATTGTATATTAATTAGATACTCCATACAGCCCACTGCTGAAAGCTCTATGCTATTTTACTCCAAAGCAAGAACTATCATGAGAAAGGCCAGGCATTTCGGAATATCTTTAAAATTGTTTTTTCAATGTCAACGAGTTAGAAGACTGATCAAGGCGTGGAGGTTTGCGAAAGGTTCTTCGCTCGAGGAGATCGAAAACAATTGAATGCAGGGTTTAATATGATAAGAACCGCTGTGATGGGATCATGTAACCTGTGCAGTAACAGTGTACATCTGAGACTGAAGGATAATATGGTTTTCGGTGATATTTTTTCCAAGTTTTGAGGTCAATGGCTTGGTTAACTCCTTATCGTTCTCATTATTGAAAGCTTACTAAAATTGTCGTAGTGGGGCAGAGCTAAATCTCAACTCAGTTTGGAAAAGATATATTTATAATCTACAGTTATAGGTCATATTTGCAGAAAAAAAAAAAAAACACAAAACACGAGAGTGGATTTTGTATTGAAGTAGAGATAGTTCCTACATGAGTAAGTGTTGTATTATGTATTCTGTCTGCTTGATAATATGTACTGAAATGGCAGGTTCAAAAACTAAAATGTTTACCTCGTTGTAATGCTTGTTATGAGCTGAGTTTATCAGTTTAGACAGATCGGACCATGGATGCACTTTTCACAAGTACTGGATCCATTCCTAAAATAGAACTTTCCTGTGGTCACATTTTGGCTTAAATGAAGCCTGCTTGCGCACCATGTTGGCAAACTACTTGCGAAGAAATGCAGGGTTCTTCATCTGTATGTTGGGTTTTGTATTCGATCTAAAATTGATCTGAATTGAGAATGTTGAAGAGTCCTTAGTATTTTCCAACTTCTTTGTGGAGTAAATATTGAAATTGAAAGTGGCACAAGAATTTGTACTTCTACATCGAATATTGTACTTCATAAACATTATTTTTTGCAAGGAAGTGTTAGAAGGTCACAGGCGGCATTGTTGATGCTAATTTCATGGTGGTTGTATGGATGTTCACCATGTTTTCAAATCAAGGAAGGAATTAATTTTTGTGAGCTTAAGGAAAAGTGGGAATTCTGTCATACTTTTCATGCAATAATTACTCAAAACAGGTAAATGTGCAGGGAAGATGCCTATGCACTGAATTATTGCATTGTGCATTTATGTATAAGCTCAATGTCTAAAATTGTCTTCCACTATTGATCAACACTTTTACAACATTTGCCATTTTATTATTCAAGTCCAAGGGGATGACAAAGTTCTTGTTTCTATCTGCAACGGTACTGCGGACAGACTTTCAGATTTGATATTTTGAAAAGGCTTCTCTGAGTAGTATAATATTGATGCTCTTCTTCTAAGTTACCACAAGTTCAGTGAGATTGTTACTCTTATTAGTAATCTTGGAACCCCAGGCATTAATGATCTTGGTACACAACTTGTTTATATTCTTCAAGTTGCAGTTATTTGGCATTGTCTGATATATATAAGTTTACTTGTACTTTTACATTCTAAGAAAGTGCATTTGTAGTTGAAGCATTGTTTTGAAATGGATCGAATGGATGATGTATTAGAGTTACTGAATACCCTAATACATTCCAGTATTGATGGGATGGTAAAAGTTAGCAAGGGTTCTCTCTCTAATATTCAAACCTGTTTGCAAAATGCACGAGAAAAGATCGATTTTTTGCAGCTTGAATCACAGCTACAGCAAGAAGAGCTACATCAAAATAGACACCATTCTGAACCTGTTTTTGTTCAGAACATAAAGACAACCACCCATCAGCAGCATGTTACAGTTCATTCAGATTTAGTACCAAACAAAGCAGCAAGGTTACATGCAGATGCAGAAGTTCAGTCTACACTTCCCAAGCCCATCATCAGACCTTGGGAACAGCTTGTCCACAACAAGCACAGAACCGGTCTTGGATATGACAAGGACTTGTCCTTTCATATTCCAGACTATGCCAACCCCATTCAGTTTCTGAGTGCTGGATTCATTCATGACAGTTCATCTGCTCCTCATGACAGTTCACCTCTAGCTGTTCCAGACTCTGCCCCTCTTCCTTAGCAACAACAACAACAGATCGTGAAATGCCAACACTATGACCGAGTTGGCCATCTGAAAGCTCATTGTTTTGATCTTCATCCATGTAAGCACTGTCATAAAACCAGTCATTCTTCAAACAGATGCTTCAAAAACAAACACCCTGCAAGAACAAAGATTCATCTAGGATGGATCGCTTCTTGGAAATGGGCATCAACAGCCAATAAGATATTCCAAACACATGTCAGAACTTGTTCCAGAATATTGAACAGTCTTGCAGTTGAGTTTTCTCCATCTTCTCACCTTGTATCTGACAGGGGGGGAAATGATGGTCATCTACAAGCTTCAAAGCCACATCAAGCGAGCGTGAGCCACAACCTACCACATCCGTTTCAGAGTTGTAGCCAGAGACAAATATGCCCGTGAGCATGCCATCAGTTGGCGATCTGGAACATTTCCTCTAGCAGAAGACTTTAGCTTCTTGCCAGTTTTGGAAGAGTTCCGGAGACAAAATTGAGAACACTTCCTCTAGCAGAAAACTACAGCTTCTTGCCAGCTTTGGAAGAGTTCCAGGAATTGCATAAGCATTCAAGAGTTGTTGGTCATCCTTAAACCATCACAGGTTGAGACTTCCCTTTTCAGGTTGAAGTTCTACCTTTATGTGGGTGAGACCTCCCTTTCACGGTTGAAGGTTTCCCTCTTCAAAACAATACACTTCCTCTAGCAGAAGACTTACAGCTTCTTGCCAGTTTTGGAAGAGTTCCGGGAACTGCACTAAGCGTTCCAGTGTTGGTGGCTATCCTTAACCCACCGCCGTTTTTTACCAACATTTCATAGAGCACATTCAGCCTAGTGCTGCCATGCATTATTGCACATTTTGTATTACAACTCTTTTCTTGGACTCATACATAACCCTTCGGATTAAGGGGGGGAATGTTGGACACCTAATCCTAAAGGGTTAGCGTGGAAGCCGAATGGACAAAGCAGTCCAAGGGACCTTGGGATGTGAATCCCAACGGTCACATAATGTACAATAAATATACATCATTTGTGAATAAAAAATGCAATGCATGATTTATCTTTCCTATTTGTTTTCCCTGTCCATGTTTGTTTAACAGATATATATGAAGATGTCATCGAAGAAAACTAGCACAAATCTGCACAATTTCTTGCAAAACACGTTGTTCATGCAAGACTGAAAATTGGTTGGGGAATTGGTTATCCTGAAGGGCACAACCAAGATCTCAAAATGGCCATAGTGACATCAGAAAGTTGTCTTGGGGATATCCTAATCCCTCACCCAAATATGATGCTACCCCAAACACAGATCTATCTAAGAGAAGTACTTGTCTCCACTAAGCTCATCCATAAGTTCATCTATGAGGGGGATGGGGTATTAGTTCTTTAGCATGTTCTTGTTGAGATCCCTATAGTTGATGCACATCCTAATCATTCCATCAATCTTCTTCACCAAGACAACCGATGAAGCAAAAGGACTAGAGATGGGCCTGATGTGACCCAATGCAAACAACTCATGAATAACCCTCTCTACCTCATCTCGATAGTCCTTAGGATGTCGATATGGAGTCATAATCATTGCCTGCACTCTTGGTTAGAGCTAAATAGTGTTCTCAAACCCCCTATTAGGTTTTCGTCTGGAAAGAATGTCCCCAAACACTGTTGGATACCTATCTAAAATAGCATGTACATCTAGGTGTGGTGGTTAGGGCTTACAGCCTGCATTAGATACCCTCAGCTCCATTTTCCACTCTATATCACCATGTCTCAAATCATCCTCCAGCCTATGAGTTGACACTATATGTGGAGGGTATGAGTGCATGCCTCTCAATAAAACCATATTCTCATCAAGCCCCATGAACTCCATCTCCAACTTCTGACAGTCAGTAGTAATGTGCCCAAGTGAGTACAACCACTGCACACCAAACACTATGTTGGTGTTGGGAACATCAACCACAAATAATTAGTTCATCATATATTAGTTTCTAATCACTATTTTCATCATGGGGATATATATGGTGCATTTCATGGTATGATCTCCTGGTACCAAGACTGAGAATCCCTCAAAGGATTTTGAGTGTATGCCCCTCCTCTCAACCATCTGGGCATCTACAAAATTGTGGGTAGCCCCACTGTCCACTAGTACTGAAACATGTTTCCCCTACACCGTGCCCCTGGCCCTCAAAGTGAGGTACTTCTGCACTCCCTGAATTGAAGCAATGGCCCCTATTGTTGGAGAGAAAGGAGCTCCCCCTCGTGGGCATGGTGCGTTGAAGGAAAGTGTAACTAGGTTTGTTATTTGTCAATGCAATGTTGATATCTGTACTTGTCAAGAAAAAGAATTATTGTTTTTATATAATAATATGAATGATTTTCTTGCTCATTCCATAGCTCTAGGAAAGTAAAAGAGTCAAAATAATGTTGATGAGCTCTTCTTGAGCATATATGTAATGTATATGAGTCTACCTAGTGACTAGATTAGCCCTGCAAAGTAAGAGTCAAAATAATGTTGACGAGCCCTTCTTGAGCATATATGTAATGTATATGAGTCTACCTAGTGACTAGATTAGCCCTGCAAGACCAAGCACAATCCTCCAAGTCAAGCATCAAGAATTTTTCCTACTAAACAGTGAAGAGAACTGTTAATTCGGCCTCAATTTGAATATTAACATCAAGTCAGCTCACATATGGAGTCAAATGTTTTTGGTGGACATGTCAACTCAAATGTAGGGGAAAACCACTATATATACCTAGTTGGGGTATCCACAAAATACATAGAATAATTTCAGATTCCTCTAAAACTTCGAATGTACAGGAAAGTATAGGACTCTCATTTCTTTCTGAGATGATTCGGTGAAGGAAAAGGTACAAAGGAGCAGAACTCAGATCAGTCTAACAAAGAACAGTATCTTGGACAAGGTACAAGATTACTGTTTTTGGTTGAGCACATAAGTTCAAGTATTCAATGGGTACAGTATATTTGTGGTTTTGGATGTCCATCATGATCACATTCTTGGTATACTAAGATAGTCTCGACATATATATTATGATAATGATCTTGGTGCAAGAAACTTTCAGCTATACACACTAGACATCATTCTCCAATATAGTCACAGTTTCGACATGGTTATGATCTCACTGTTATACACTCTTGGTATGCCAAAACACAGTCAAAATCTCCACACAGTGACAACTATAATGAAAGATCATAATGAAGACCTCAGTGAAGTATTCACATATATATTTCAATATGGAAGCCTAATCAATATGATAATGATCTTAGTGAGAAGTGCAGTAATGATCAAAGAGAAGATGGAGACATGGTTCAGCAGTTATGTTCTCATTATTATGATGAATATCTCAATGAAGGTGCATGAATGGTGACCTTGGTGAAGCAGGAATGTTGATGATGATCTCAACAGTAAGAAGAGGATTGTTGACTTGGTCTTGGAGTGGCCTAGTAGGTCAAGGGTCATGGTCTTGATGTTCATGAATTGGAATCTCTATAAGAAGAATTACGTGTGGGTTTTCCTCTCCAAGAGGGAGAGGTTTTGGCCCTGGAAATATTCCAACTCCTTGTGTCCGTGTCTCTTTGTTTTGGTAGTAGTTTGATGAAGTAAAGACACATACCCCTAATAAGAAAAATATCAAGATAAGATAAATGGTAAAAGCATTTCACAAATTGTTATCAAGTATAGAAGAATCTATCTAATTTTATCTTCCCTAGATTCTTCAACATGGTATTAGAGCTAAGGTGTTGAAGTCAAATGAAGGGAAGAAAAAGAGAAATACAAGGATCTATCTTCAAGGACATCAAATCAAGTTGAAAGGATTAAAGGAGCAAGTATACAAAAAGTAGGTCTACAACAATCATGGAGTATCAACTTCAGTAATTACAATCATGCACTCAACTCATGCTCAGTTTGATGGCATATATTATTGATCCTCACTTCTTGATCACTGAACTTTCTCCATGCCATAAAATATAGTCTCAGGTATATCTATATCTATATATATATATATATATATAGATATTGCAGAAGTAATCCAAGGAATACCTCTCACAATCCATGATTACATCATTGTCTCAGTATAGTCATTACATCAAAGTAGTTTCAGTTATGAAACAGTCCATCTATATAGTGCCACCCACAGTTTAGTTATGTTATTCCTTGACAAGTCTGGGCTCTCTATACATTACCTCTTTACACGACACACATAGACGTCATTGTCCAGTGCCATATCAATATACTTGTCACAGTCTCGAATTTTGTCTATGATTATGATCTCAATAGCATGGTGCTCGGATCATAACATAGTATCACTAACATGTCAACAATATATTAAAGTCAAAATTACCTTAAAATGAATTGGAAAGGTCGTGAAGCAGTCTCAATGATATCAGACCATTGATATCATGGTGCTATAAGGTCGCCATGGAAGTCGTGATGAAAGGATACTAATGATGGGAAGCTCAAGAAAAAGAAGCATCAAGGTGAAGATCTCCTCTTCACACACCAAGTAAGTATCTTTCAATTTTATAATCATTTTTAGTTAAATGAATTCATGATTGCAAGGGGATTTATAAATTGGTTAGATGATCGAAATGCCTTGCATAGAACAAGGAGGATTTTCATAATCCTCATAGAAAAGAGAAATCATTGATATCTATGAAAAGGTCTATGAAGGTCAAACATTGTTTGAATCCATCAAGATATTCATAGGATTCATATGATATCACTCAAAAGTCCTCTCATACCTAAATAGCAGAAGAGAAGACATAAAGGGAGATATATTAAATGCTAGATATACTCTCAGAAATTAAAGTAAAGAAGGTCACTTAGACCTCTACAATATTAAAGGTATCAAAGAATGAAGGAATAACTTCATGAAGATCTAGGAAATATGATAAGAAGGTAGTCATCATTAATGAGCAAGGGAACAAATATCAAGGAACAGAGAAGGTTACCTCACTCGGAAATTTGTGGTCTCTATGCTAGATAGAGAAAGAAAAGTTGCAATATATAGTATTAAAGAATAAATGAATTCAACCATGTGTAGAAAGGAAATGCAAGGTTGGTCCTCAAGCATAGACAAAAATAAGTATAGTTAATATTCAATGATATAGAAATATTTTGGAAGCTCATATCATTGAAAGATGGAGGAAGATGAAGAAAAGGGCCAAGGAAAGAGGGAGTAACAAATCTCCCCTATGAGTAAGATAGTATCCCTCACAAAAGGGTCCTATATTAAGCTCCTAAATCTTGTGTTATAGATATGATCATGATAATAATATGCATGGCGGTATCATGGAAGCATTAGGAACAAGAGATCATGACATCACCATGGGAATCATGAAGGAAAAAATCCATGGTTGTCAAACTTGAAGGATATAGCTCTTAGGAGCCTCATTGGACATTGCAAGAAATGAAGAAGTCATCTAGGACAAGGCTCATCATACATCAAGAAGGAAACATTTTCCATATAGGGATATGCAAGATACTCAAGGTTCTCTAATGGAATCCTTAACGGAGGGTTCACTAATCTAGAGAAGAAGCAAGTGTTTCATCAGAAACTCCAATTTATGGAATTCATGGGATGGTGGTGTGATGACATGAGAAACAAAGCAGATGGAGGGATTGAAGATATTTTCAATCAAGGAAGTTGTTGGAAGAAGCCTAGATGACCTAAAGGTAAAATGAGGTATGTATGCTTGTGTTTAATCTTATAACATCATGTTGTATGGTTGCAAGTAAAATGGATCATTACTTCTATCTTGAGAAGAATGATCAAGAGAAAACGGATCTCCTCCTCTGAAAGGATGTTGGAAGGTATAAAGTCACACTAAGATGAAATCATCATAATATGTCCTCATATGAAGTATGAGGTGGTTGACTACAGTTAAGAAACTCTTATTGAAATCTCCTGGAATAGAGTGGGTAAGGAAGGAAGAGATCGTGAGATATGAAACCATGATGAAGGCAATCAACATCCAATAGACCAAGAATATTTGACTAAGAAATATCCTGGAAGGATATGAAGACTCTAATGAAAGACTGAAAAAGAAGGAGACCCTTGACAATGGATAACTTTGGGAGATGTGTTAACATGTATGCAGGATGTTGATACCCACAGAAAGATGTCAAGATGAAGAGCTTAATGTTATGATTTGATTTCTTAAATAATATCTGGATGAGTTCATGAAGGGCTACTGGAACAAGAGTTGTAAGTCCAAGTACAACTAGCATTCATGTGGTGGATGGAAATCCTTGAAAGAAACAATGATGAAGAAGTACTCATATGATGAAGGTTCCAGATATGTATCAAGAAGGTCCCTTTCCATTAAGAAAGGAATGATGTGATGAATCAAGAAGGAAAGTGATGGATGGCCTATTCCCTACAAGAAATAAGCTCAACTAAATTTGATGACATCAAGGAAAGAATTTGATCAAGCAACTGAAGGACCCACGAAGAAGTTGTTGATGAAAAGGAGAATCGTTTGGTAAGAGGGAGCTCTAACAAGTCCCTGATTAAGAGGGCATTTGAATTAAGATCACCCTTGATTACAAAGGAGTGACAATTGTTTTTTTCCATGTCATGTCGCATGCACTAGACCAGGACTAATAGTCATAAGTCTAGATGAAGGCCATGAATGGAAATGTAGACACATGGTAGACACAACATTCTTGCCTTCACTTGGGAAAAAATAATGGGAGGATTGGGTAATCATCTAGCATTTGATGCTCTTTGAGGATGTGTAGGGCATCCAACGCAAGAGTATGCAAGAGGATCGATATTCTTTGAGGACTAGGAACCCAAGATAAGAATAGTCCTAGAAGGTCATACTCAGTGAACACTAGGGTGGGTATGTACCTTGAGAGACAATGATGAAGGTGTCTATAAATCACTGGTCTCGCCAACATTGTAGCTCGTGGTCTCATGGAGAGATGGAGTTGTTAGTCACTGCCTTGCACTATGACAATGTTGATTGATATGATGCTATACAAATTGGATTACGAATATGATTCTTCTTATGAGAAATTATTCAGATTGAGAACGACCAAGTACCGTTGAAATACCTCGCTAGTTAAGAGGGAATGTTGAAGGAAAGTGCAACTAGGTTTGGTATTTGTCAATGTAATTTTGATCTTTGTACTTGTCAAGAAAAAGAATTATTATTTTTATAAAATAATATGAATGAGTTTCTTTCTCATTCCATGGGTCAAGGAAAGTCAAAGAGTCAAAATAATGTTGAATAGATCTTCTTGAGCATATATGTAATGTATATGAATCTACCTAGTGACAATATTAGCCCTCCAGGACAAGCACAATCCTCCAAGTCAAGCATCAAGAAGTTTTCCTGCTAAATGGTGAAGATAACTATTAAATCGGCCTCAATATGAATATTAACATCGAGTTGCTCACATATGTAGTCACATATTTTCGGTGGATATGTCGACTCAAATGCAAGGGAAAACCACTATATATACCTAGCTGGGGTATCCGCAAAAGACATAGAAGAATTTCGGATTCCTCTTAACTTCGAAGGTACAAGAAAGTACAGAACTCACGTTTCTTTTTGAGATGATTTGGTGAAGGAAAAGGTATAGAGGAGTAGAAATTGGATCACTCTAATAGGGCACAGTATCTCGAACAAGGTAAAGAATTAGAGTTTTCAGTTGAGCACATAAGTTCAAGTATTTCTATGGGTATAGTATCTCTATGGTTTTGGATGTTCATCATGATCACATTCTTGGTATACTGGGATGGTCTCGTCATATCTATCATGATAATGATCCTGGTGCAAGAAACTCTCAGTGATACACACTAGACATCATTCTCCAAGATAGTCACAGTCTCGACATGATTATGATCTCACTGTATACACTCTCGATATGCCAAAACATAGTCACAATATCAGCACAGTGACAACTATAATGAAATATCATAATCAAGATCTTAGTGAAGTTTTCCCATATACATCTCAGCATGGAAGCCTAATCAATATGATAATGATCTCAATGAGAAGTGCAGTAATGATCAAAGAGAAGATGGAGACATGGTTCAGCAGTTATGTTTTCATTATTATGATGAATACCAATGAAGGTGCATGAATTGTGACCTCGGTGAAGCAACAATGTTGATGATGACCTCAATAGTAAGAAGAGGATTGTTGACTTGGTCTTGGAGTGGCCTAGTAGTTCAAGGGTCATGGTCTTGATGTTCGTCAATTGAAATCTCTATAAGAAGAATTAAGTATGGGTTTTCTACTCCAAGAGGGAGAGGTTTTGGCCGTGGAAGAATGCCAACTCTTTGTGTTCTTTTCTCTTTATTTTGGTAGCAGTTTGATGAAGTAAACACACACACCATAATAATAAAAATATCAAAATAAGATAAATGGAAAAATAATTTCACAAATTGTTATCAAGTATAGAAGAATCTATCTAACGTTATCTGCCCTATATTCTTCAACATGGTGGACCTCTGCCTCCTCCTCTGGCCATAGGTGGACCATCATCTCCAACATCTACCTCCTACTACACATCATTCTCTAGATCGTTGTTAGAAAATACCTCTATGAAGTGGGTATTTCCCTTGGTACACTGATGTCCCAGTTCCCATGGTTCCTAGAAGGTGAAGCACAACTTCCTTTGTCAGAGGTCTCTCCTATCCTCATCATCCAACTTCCCACACCCCTAAATGTCGCATTGTGGTGGGGGTCTAGTGTCTCTTCCCCTATGCAAGAATATAGGCCTAGTGGGCATCTGTTCTCTAGCCTTAGGCAAAGCATCATGCAAGTCTCAGGCTCCACCAACATCGTCCTACAAATTGATGGTTCATTTGGACTTCACCAAGCCCCTCAATGGTTCTTCTAGCCTCTCCAAAAAAAATGAAGACCCTCTTGGCCTTTGATAAATCTGGTACCATCATTGACAATCTCAAAAAATTTGAGCTATAGGCCTCAGCAATCCTAGTTTTCTTGAGCCGTGTCAGATATCCAAAGTGATCCTTCAAATCTCTCCTCTCAAAACGCTCTAGTACCCTCAGAGTGAAATCCTCATAGGTCATAACTCCTGCATGTCCCATCATTGTCAACCCATGGAACCACCAATGATGGGCTTCCCCTTATAAGTGAAGCGTGGAAATTTTGATTACCTCACCCTCTGTCATCTGGATGAACTGGAAATAGACATCCAACTTCTCAAACCATGTCTTAACTGAGCTCTTAGGTGATCCATCAAAAGTTGGGAAGAATAACCTCCCCATTGTGTGCTAAATTAGTGCCATGTGTGTAGCCTCCTCCACTCTATCCCCTCCTCCTATTGTTTTCCATAAGCCAACATACTTCCTTGAAGGTGATGGCCTCTCTGAAATTAGGCTTATTGCACTGATACTCCACAAAATAGTCCCCCATGGCATCTCCTCTTGCCCTTGCAACCCTCCAGCACCTAATGGTAGAAACGTTGGGATGGTTGACCTGGGTGGTGTGCTAGAAACAAGAGGTACATTAGATGGATTTTTTGCATGGTGGTGCGAAGTACCTAAGCCTTCACCTAGATGGATTTCTCCTTGAATCCCCTTTCCCTTGTTGTTTCTGTAGTTTTTCTACCTTAGTTCATCAATTCCCCTAGAAAAATCATTGATGGCCTTCAAAAGATGCTGAGAAAACTTCTCTTATTTACTCATCTTATCTCCCTCGTTATCCCCCATATCTAATCTCTCAACCTCTGGATCAACGGTTACTATATCAAGAGTAATTTGTAGTTTCCTTTCCCTGCTTCTATACGTTTGCCTCATGTAAGTGGAATTATGCTTATCCTCTATTGCCATAGACTAATAGTTTCTATGAGCCAAGCCTATGAGCTCTGATACCACTGTAATATCCCTAAGGAGAATTAACAGCGATAAACAAAGCATTCATATCAAAAAACACATAAATTTACACACAATATAAAGCACCTAGAAAAACTCCAAAATTTATGTAGAACTGAGCCATTTTATTATAATAAATGAGGGGTATAATATCAGATTGGAATGTATTCACATGGCCTTACCCAAGGCAAGCTCACAAGACCCAAGTGATGAAATCAACTACTCAACCACTAGGATCTATCCCCCACAAAATATATGTGTTGGCCCTAGAAAATTGCACTGCTTGCTGGAAGAAATGGCTGATAAGTCCTCCTTCGATGCTTAGAAAATTATGGGATATTAATCATGGTCTCTCCATGAATATACCACCAAAAACTAGAAATGGTTTGGCCAAATGCTGACCTCCGAATTTCGGCCCAATTTCCACCACCCCTCCAGTTGTTGGGTATATCGACCCACCTGAAAAATATCACTACTAAAGGTCCCTAAAATGTTTACAATACTCAGCAATTTCCCCTCAAGTATTACCCCACAAGCCTTAACCCTCAATTCCTCCTTCTCCCATGCTCCCATGTGTGGTACAAATGCGCTCTACATAGGCCCATACAGTCATTGATTATGAACTCATGTGCACAAGAAATCCCCTCCAAATTCGTACTCCATTATCACTCCTACCTCCAGCAATTTGTGGCTCCAATCACCCTCGAAAATCCCAAAGAAATCCCTACTCTGAAATCAACTCCTCCAGGTGGAGCGTATTTCCTTTTCTATGCCCAATCCTGCTGGAAATCCAACGAAATTATATGTCAAACTCTTGGACAACTATAAATGTAGTGCAGATCACCTCCTTGGATTGGAACTCGAATTCCACTGAAGGTAGAGTGAGATTCTCGCATGAAAATATCATGTGCTCAACAACACATGCAGACTTGACCCTCAGCTCAAGCGTGCTAGTCAGTGAGTGAATGACAAATGATCAAAGATACCAGAAATGAGGAATGCCTCTCTTGTTTGATCTTGGCCTCCAAATCTCCATGTGGGTCCCATACATCGACCCCCTCCTCTCTCTTCCCTCCAAGAACACGTGTAGCTAAGGAGAGTGTATTTTTCCTCTTGGATTGGCCCCCACTATCCACTAATCATTTGATTTTCTCCTTTTCTCCTATGTTGGGCCCTTACTTTAGCTCAAAACTTCAAGTGGCATCCCACAACCCACTTTTCCTAAGTAGTAACCCAAAATTTGACGAAATTGATATTTCCATTAACAATATTTCTAAGTGGGAATATCACAAAATCATATGTCTATAGCTTCTTGATCCACCTTTTTTTCCTTTTACTCAACTCCTTTTGCTCCATGAGGGACTGTACGATGTTATGATTAATATTTACTTTAAACTTGTTCCCCATTAGGTCAATCTGAACTTAGTTAGTGCATGCATAATGGTCAATGTCTCTTTATCATAAATAAAATAATATCACTCATAATCCTTGAGTTTGAGGCTCTCAAATTAAATGCAGTAGTGATTATGCATTAAAATTTATCTTATCCCTATCCTCGAAGCACCACACCCAAGCATAAATGGTTGAGTGAAATGTGGAAGTGCCAGCACAAAGCATGAACTCATTACATCATTCTCTTGAAGGTTTCCAATACCTTATCAGACAAACTAAAAATCCCTTTATTTGTGAGGTTTGTAAGAGTTACTGACACCTCTAGGAACTCCTTAACAAACTTCCTATAATACTTACAAAGGCCCAATAAGCTCTTTAGTTCAATCACATTCTTTGGGGTAGGCCACTTAATGACTGCCCTCATCTTCTCCCAGTGAACCTAAACCCTATTCTCCATGATCACATGCCCGCAATAGAGCATCTCAGTCATGTCAAGCTCTCACTTGGACTCTTTTTCATAGAATATCATTCCTTCAAAATATCCAACACTTTATCCAAAAGCCTGAGGTGATCGTCCTAGGTTTTGTTGTAGATGAGAATGTCATCGAAGAAAACGATAAAATACTTCCACAATTGTCTTTTGAACACATGGTTCTTGCAAGAATGAAATGTTTCAGATCCATTGCTTAGCCCAAATAGCATAACCAGAAACTCATTAAGATGAGAAACATGTGTCCTCTTACAATAAAAATAAAATATTCTCTAAATAGAAAAAAAAAAAATGTTGGCCATAATGAAAAGAAAAAACAATATGTTACGCATGTTTAATTAGTGGTCCATATGTCCTAATATAATGTCATGTAAAGTAATTAGAAGTTAAAAAAAATATGTGAGTAAGATGTTTAAACCTTATACTTTTCAAAAATATTTTAACATGTTATTTAAATAAATTATTTGAAGATCTATGTTAACCAATTTATATGGATATCAACTTCATATATATCTACATATAGAAAAAAATTGTTAAAATAAAATATTTTAATGTTGTATATAATAAAATATCCAATATAGGTTATGAATAAAATATTTTAATATGAATTAATATTGACATATACTTAAAAATATATAGCATTCTAGAATACAATTTAAATATTGGAAAATTACACGTTGTTTTCTTTCACTCCTACAATAAGTTTGCACCTAAAGAAATTTGATCCCTCTCGGCTCATGTTAGATCTATGCTTAAGATGGATCTATGCTGGTAGTGCCCATAGTGGCACGTAAAGGCATTCCAAGGGATATCTTACTCCCAAACTTGGATCTAATAGTAGCTCGAATGAAGATCTATCTTTGAAAAATATTTTTCTCCCCTCAGTTCATCCATCACCTCATCAATTCTTGGAATGGGGTACTAGTTTTTAATTGTTCTTTTATTGACTTCCCAATATTCAATAGACATCCTCAAGGTTCCATCCTTCTTCTTAGCCATCACCACTAAAGAATCAAAGGGGCTAGAGTGTGGAAAAATGTGTTCCAATCTTAATAATTTTTTGATAGCCTTCTCAATTGTGTCCTTATAAACCTTGGGATGAGAATAGGGATTGGCTATAGCAACCTACACCCCCTCTTCCAAATCTATCACATGCTCAAATCCCCTATTGGGATGTCTACCTGGAGGAATTCCAGCAAAAACAATTTGATGTTTACAGAATAATACTTGTATGTCATCTAGATATTGTCAAGGCTACTCTGGTTGTCTTCTATTAGAAATGTAGCACTCTATTTCCCACTCTATGTCTCCATGCCCCAACACAATCTCCATACTCTGACATGATACTATCTTAGGTGGATACAGATGCATAGCCCTGAAAAACTACTTTTATATTGTCCTGATCTGTAAATTCCATCCCCATCCTCCTTTGATCAGTAGAATATCTCCCAATGGAGTAAAGACATTGAACATCGACAACTACATCGGTGTCTGGTACATCCACCACAAAGAAATCATCCATCAAAGTGTAGTTGACCATAGTTATTTTTAGTTTGGAAACCCATTTGGTGCACTCCATCTGATGACCACCTAATATGACCACCATGAAACCATCAAACACCTCCGTAGAAATCTCCCTCATATCCACCAATGCTACATCAAAAACAATTTGGGATGCCCCACTAATCACCTTCTACCCCAACATGTCCCTGCTAACTCTGAGTACATGATGCCTAGGAAGTCCTTGTTGGAAATACTGGGGGATGAATCAATATTTCTTACAATAGTTATATTATGCCAGTTAAAATTTTACTAGAACTCAAGATATAAGAAATAAAAATAGTGACGACTCTAATCCTCTGCAACAATTTAGGCGCCAACCAATACAACAAAATTCTAACTTCTTCAAGGCTCCAACATTGAATGAGGAATCCAATCCTCAAGTATCAACCCAGGCTCTGACCTGGTCACAACAAGGCTTGAACCTCTTATGAGGACTCCAATCATCAAAAATTAATCTAGGATTAGACCTAGAATCCAAGGTTTGCTTCAGGTCTACTTTAAGAAGAACTTAAATCTCTGCTTCAAATGTTTGCTCAAAGACTCTTCAAATTTGTTCTAAAACATCCTTTAAATGATGATCTCACAGAGTTTGTAGGTTTTTCTCAAACTTCTCTCCATGGTTTGCTCCATTTCTACTTTAAAATGTATTCAAAACATTTGGCTTAAGATGCCTTTAAGTCTAATCCAAGGTGCCTTCAAGAAGGTCTTCCATATCTACTTCAATAGATCACTCCAAAAAGGCTTCTCCAAGATCATACTTCAAGAATCATCCTACACTTCAAAAATTTCTTGGAGTCTACATGGGAATGTCTTTAGGATAGCTTAAAATATACTCAAAAGATACAAAGGATGTTGCTTCAAAACATCATCAGAAAGACTTCAAACACTTTTGCAAGATGTCTCCAAAATAATTCTACAAAGTCCTCTCAAACTTTCTCCAAAAATGCTTCAGATATGCTTCAATAAGTCTTAAAGGTTGCTCCAACAAAGGATTCAAGGTCTGGTCAAAATATCTTCAAGTTGCTCCAAATAGTTTGCTCTTACTTTGTCCAAAGGTCCTTCAAATTAGCTTAATCAAATAGTCAACAAAGTTGCCCAAAAAACCTACTATAAAAAGGATTGCACACTCTGCTCAAGACTACTTGAAAACTTGCTTTAGAAATGGCTTTGGAATGTCTTCAAGGCAGGTCCAAAAAAACTATCTTTCGGTTTTTCTTCAATTATGCCTTCAAGACCCTTCAAATAGGTTTACCTTAAGCTCAAAACAAATTATTAACCAGACTGAAATTTTGAGTCTAGGAAGGCATAGTTCTATGTAATATAAGGTTGATTTAGTCATAGAGGACAGATTCAATATAGGGACAAAATTTTGTTACTCCATAGTTGCTAAAGTATGTTACAAGGCTAAAGTTTTGTTACTCCACAATGTTGAGGACAATTACATAATAGTGCCAAAGTTTGTCTTCCATAGAAGGACCAAGTGTGTCCACAAAAAAGGGTTAAAACTTCAATATACAATCACTTCAAATTTGTCACTTGTCAAAAGTCTGAGATCACAGTATGAAGGTCATAGTTTGTTGCAGTGAAGGTTGAAGGTTCTGCTTTAGATTAAAAGTATAAGGGTCTGAAGACTTCATCTCAAGAGGTAACTAGAGATATCTTCAAAAGGCTGATCCAAAACCAAAAACTCACTAATAAATTTTGATCAAAACCAGAGATAATAATTACAAATTCTTCCTTTTCCTTGCTTCTAAATTTATGAGCTATGAAATTGTCTTTCTACCTCATGTCCAAGATCCTTCTTGTCTTCCTTACCGAGTTGGACGATCAAATGGAGGAGTTGTATAGTATATTTATACTAATTCAACCATGTTTGAACATACATGTCTTTTGGAGAGGGCCAACTTATGTTCATGTAGGTCGACTTGATTTGAGAGGCAAAATATGGATTTTTTATCTTGTAAAATCTAATTATGTTCAACGAGGAGGAATTAGTAGGTAAGTAAATAATTGTTCGAAAGTGCTTGAAGTCCTCTACAATCTTATGTAATTATATTCTTGAGCTAATGTTCCCTTTGACATACACAACAAATAATCTTCCAAGAATCTCCCCCTTTGTATTGATGGTAACAATCTCCTCATTTGCTACTCACCTTATCATCGTGTTGCTCCCCCTGTCATTGTGATAATTCCTCTATCATATTCTCCCCCTTTGACATTGTTGTCGCACATATTGTCACGACAACGCTCAGACCGGGGGTTGTCACCCTGATCCCCGATCTCTTCGTTTAAGCCTGTCTCCCGTGGCTAAGGGGGGTAGACCCTATGGGACAATGGATGACCAACTGTGGACCAGTTGGGTTGGGAGACACGAGGGAAAACAAGCACTTAATTGATTTTAGTAAGTTAATAGACCAGTGCCTTATGGGGTTAATGATTAAATGATTATTTATTAGATGTTGCAAAGTATAAACCATGTAAAACAATCATTTATCATCAAATAACCCAAATGATGTAAGATTTTCAACAGATGCACAACGCCTTAATGATGATCCAGCAATTAAACTTCAAGAAAAAATAAATGCTTTAAACCATCATAAAATTTGAATGCTGACCAGCTACCACTTTCATATAGCCAACTTGTAAATCAACATTTTAAGTGTGTTTAACTATAGAAAAATGGACCACAAAAAATGAATTTTCAAATTTTTTTTAAGCTTTTTCAAAATATTTTTTAATTTTTATATTATTATTATTATTATTATTATTATTATTTATTTTTTCTGGGGATAAAACAAACTAAAATCTTAATAAAACTAAAACAAATAAGGAGTCGGCGAATCTCACAGGACGATGGCGTTTCTTCAATCGATCAGGGCAACAAAAGGAAAAGCCGCCGCCGCTGACCTAACTGAACAGCTCTGCATTGAATCGGGGGGGTGCCTGGCAGAGGATACCGCTGCTCAAAACCTTTACCTGCGGATTTGGCCCGGATCTACTACCAGAAGGCCGATACAAGATCTGAATCAAAGCAAACGGAATCTGGGTTTTATCCTCCACTCCTCGGCTCAGGATGATTCAGACAAGAGGGATCTGGGTGCCACATTTCAATGTGTCTGGTTTCAAGTATCAAATCTGCTGGAATCCAACAAGTACAGAATGGAGGTGATGGCGCTGACGGTTTCTCGAGAGATCTGGGTCTCAAAAAAACTGATTTGCGCTGCCGCTGAACTGATAGCGCAACACTGCGTTGGATCGATTGAGGGTCTGGCAGATGGTTTCGCTACCAATCGAAACCCTGACTTGAACAGCCGGGCTGATATGGGCCTCCAGATGACTAAAAAATTACAGATGAGCCCAGATCAGATAGCATACTCATCGACCAACAGGGCGATGCTCAGATCGGGCCATGGACCCATAGAACAAGCGTCGTTGAGACCTATTAGGGCACCATATCCTCTGAATAATATTTCTGGGCACAGATTGGGTCATGGGCCTTCAGATCTCGCGCCATGTAGAGCAGATCCACCCTTATACAGGCCAGATCTGGAATCGCACTTCCCGGAAAAGATGACTAAAGATATAAAAAGCTCTCTCTTTATCAGATCTATGGGAGGGAGCACAATATGCATCGAAATAGGGAATTGGGAGGTAACAGAAATCCTCAAACAAAGGATTCATGAAAAGACTGGGATCCCACCATGCAAACAGCTCCTCCTCTATGCAGGGAAGGTAATTCAGGAAGGGTACAAGCTAATGGAATATGGTATAGCAAAGGACTCTACCATCTGCCTCAGCACAAGATTGCGCGGAGGCTGCCCCGGCTCAAGTTCAAAAGGATCAGCATCCTTCAAAGATGCAGTCAAAGGGAAGATGGAACCACAAAAGAAATCAGAACAGCAAGCTACAGCACCAGGGGCATACATTGTTGAGCAGACAGCACAGAACCCTGCTTTAACGATCTCCATCCCAGAGGTAAATGATATACAAGCTGAATATACAACAAAAGCAGTAATATGCAGGTTCAATGGATTTTGGCCCAAACCGGAAGCCCTTCTTCAATGGATCTACTCCATATGGACAGAAAATTGTGATATTCACCTATGTTCTAAGGGATTCTTTATTGTCAAATTTGATACCATAAAGGACAAAGAATATGCCTTGAACGAGGGCCCATGGTTTTGGGGAAATGCAGGCCTTTTCGTGAAATCTTGGACCCCGGATTTTGATCCAAACAGCATGGTGGTCACCAAAATGCCAGTTTGGGTAAAATTGTTCAACCTACCTATACATTTTTGGCACTACAAAGTTCTGGAAGGAATAGGCAACACCCTGGGATCTTTTATAAAAGTAGACAATGAGCGCCTATCCAGGGATATCTACACATTCGCCAGGATATGTGTGGAGGTAGACCTCAGTCAAGGCCTACCAGAACATATTCTACTAATCCATAATGGGAAACAATGGGCTCAACCTCTGGATTATGAAAACACCGCCTTCCGCTGCCGCATATGCCGACAAACAGGTCATCTTCAGAGTGCATGTCCACAAAACAAAAAATACAGGAGAAGGAGACAACCACCAAAGCAGAAAGGATGGCAATTTACAGCCACAAATGCCGAGGATATTGAAGAGGAACTGAAAGCAGAAACCACCAGCATTCTACAAGAAGAAGAAGATGGAAGGAATAATCCAGAAATCAGCAAAGAAAATTATACACAACACCTACAGAACAATGGAAAACTGATTGAAGGAGCAACAGATACAAATGCAAGTTACCCACAGCAGCAATATGAGAACTCCGGGCAGGAAATTGGTGGCAGCAAACGAGCATACTCACCATCAAGTACAGATTCTGAAAAGGACTTCATGACCACAAATGAAGCACAAATGATTATTGTAACAGCTCCGCCAAACAATGAAGGTTGGCGGAAAGTGGAAAAAAAGAAGGGTAGGAAAGCCTAGATAGATAGTTTTTGATTGGTCTATAGCTTCTGATAGCACCCTGTGAGGTGGTTTTTTGCATGCACATCCAGCAATGCCATTGGCATCTTCTATATGTAGCTTTCTAAATTAATCGAAAAATTTTTATTTTTCCAGAGGAAAAAAAAAACTAAAATAAAAAAAACTTAAAATTATTCTAAATTAAACTAAACTAAATGAAACTTAAAATTATTAAAATTTAACCCTAAAATCAAATAAATCTAAACAAAATATGAAGAAATTTTTTATGATTTTTTAATTTTTAATTTATTTTTAAATAAAATTCCAACATTAACATAAAACAAAAAAAATCTAAACAAAAACTCGAAAAGAGGCCTAAAGATCTACTACTTTTTTTTTCCTTTTTTTTTTAAATATTATTTTTTTTAAGTCAAAATTTCAACAACTAACTAAATCTAAAATCTAAATAAAACCTAAAGCTAATCTAAACTAAACTAAAATCTAATATATATGAAACAAAATATGAATGGTAAGTTAAATGAAAACTAAATAGAACAAAAAGGAAAGTTCATAAATCTTTTTATTTTTATGATTTTTTTATTTTTTATTCTTTGATTTAACTTTTTGATATCATTTTTTTTTTAAATTAAAATCTAAACAAAAGCTAAATCTAAAAGAAAAGTAAATCTAAACAAAACTAAACAATTTAATAAATCTAAAACTAATCTATAGGAGCTTTTTATTTTTATTTTTTAATTTAAATCATAAATTTTGAACAAAATTAAATCTAAAACAAAAAACCTAACCATGAAATATAAATGACCTATCTAAACCTAAAACAAAAAAAAGGAAAATCAAAACGTTTGATTATTTGTTTTTTGCAGGTGACCCGTCGATCCAAGGAAGCTGCAGGAGGAGTTGCTGCGGGAGGAGTTCCGTGGAACGCTGCTTGAGGATAGGTTGCAGGTTGAATGAAAGTTGTTGAAGGAAGAATGGAGCTGCGTGAAACTAGCAGGGAGTCAACATCAAATGAACGTGAAGAAGACGGACAAAAAGGTGAGGCGGTATGCGATAACCGGGGAGCTTATGAGAACAGTGACGGCTAGAAAATGAAATGCGTGAGGGGAGAAGCTTCCAGATGAGGAAGAAAGGTAGCAATCGAAGGAGCAGGGGATTCGTGGGGTGATGAGAAAATTCACGGAAGGAACAACCATGCAAAGCGATAGCAATGGCAACATAGAGATGAGAGAAAGCGTTGAAGGCAGAATGCAAGCTTGGCAACTTGAACGAGTTTAGAAAAGAGCAAGGTGAAATGAAATGTGACAGCATGTAGCTGGACGGCGGTGGAAAAGAAGTATGGGTTGAAGGGACGCGTGAGGGATGGAAGACACACAACGAGAATGGTGGAGAAGAGAGGATAAGCTGGATGAGAACTGCAGAAGAGGGATATGTGTGCAGTGGGCATGTTTTATTTTTTGCAGCTGCATGGACGTGGAGAGGACAAGGCATGCAAGGGCAGCGAAAGTTTGGGAGCTGTGGATCAGAGGAATGAAAGCGTGCAGGCTTAGGAAACTCAACATAATGGAGGAGGTTGCGATGAGAGGAATGATAACGATGTGAGGGAAGCGCGTTTTTTATATATGTATATATTTTGAGTTTTGTTCTCAATTGCAGGTGCAGTCGATGGCAGGGGAAAGGAAAGCCACAGGGAGGAGCAGTTGCAAGCGGAAAAAAAGGATTGCGTGCAGCGTGAGAGAAAAAGGTGAGAGATGCATGAAAGCTGGAATAGACAGCGTAACAAAATAAAAATGAATTCATGCAAAGGAGAGTATGGCTTGTGCAGCTAAGCGATTGGAAACTGAGGGCAAAGTTGAGGGTTGTGACTTTGGAAATGTATATAAGATAGAACACAGATTTGCCTCAAAAAAAAATTCAAAATTCCCCTGTAACACAATGAAACCCTGAGCAGTAACAAGGAGCTAATCAAACCCTCGAAAATCTCCAAAAAACCCTGCAACCTGTAATGGAAATACAAACACCCAGAGAATATATATGCCAAAAAATAAAACCCTACAAACCAGCTATAATATTTACAGTTTTATGACTCTACAACAGCCAGAGTTGTCAATAATCCACAATAATATTTTCATAATACTAAATTTAATGTGAGATACTTCAGAAAAC
This sequence comes from Pinus taeda, assembly GCA_000404065.3. Taxonomy (NCBI): domain Eukaryota; kingdom Viridiplantae; phylum Streptophyta; class Pinopsida; order Pinales; family Pinaceae; genus Pinus; species Pinus taeda. The sequence goes on from APFE031679039.1 coordinate 40,377, forward strand.
CCTACATGCATTCATAAAAAATTTCAGATGATAAACTCGGGATTAAAACTAGTTGGGCTCTTTCAAAAAAACGCAATTCGGGAATTGGTTGGTTCAGCTGAGAACTTCCCCTAACACCCGGTAAACTCAAAACTAAGATTTCTTGCACAGCTTAAAATCAACCATTAACATAGAGGGAGAAAGCAATAGTGAAATCCAGATCAAATTGAGATACCTGCCATTATATTTCAGAATCTAAACTATCATTCAAACCCCAGAGATCAGACAAGATACATGTGCCTAAATCAATCTTCATCAAGCTATCATCAATGGTTGAAAATAAAATTATGCAGAAAAATAGAACATCTTACAACATTTCTAGAAGAGTAACACCAGCAAGATTTTTATCCCAAATTTTTTCTTTATTGCACAAAAAAATGACTACAAAAGAGCTTTCTTTAGCACTAGACTCTAAGTTCTAATCTAACACCTAATCTATATAAGAAAATGGAAATTAATATTTTTTTTTAAACTACAAAAAAAATTAAATTAAATCTAAATTTAGTTAAAATTTAAATGAAACTAAAACTTTAACAAAATTGTTAAATTCTAAACCGTAAAATTAAACTAAACCCTAACTCCAGCATACATAGGAACTTAAAAGGAAAATCGATTTTTTTTTTTTAGGTTAATTCATTTTTTTAAATTTATTTTTTTTTTATTTTTTTTATATCTTTGATTTTACATGTGAGTTTATTTTTAAGTTGCATGATAATTAAATCAGAATCCCCCTTAATGCTAAGCAACTTAATCTTCAAAGATTTTGCCAATTCAAGACCCAACAATATAGCCTCATATTCAGCGACATTGTTGGTTGCTTCAAATTCTAATTGATAGGCAAACTTGAAAATGTGATCAAGGGGAGATTTAAGCACTATTCCAGCACCTTTACCATGCCGAGATGATGCACCATCGAAGTACATGTACCAAACTCTATCATTGAGATCCTTAATCTTATCATCGGAAGGAATTATGAAATTAGACATGATGGCATAGTTCGCAATGTCAGGTTGCTCTTTGATTATCTCGTTGTGAGATCTCTTAGGATCTTCGACATGAAATTTTCTTTCGGGCTCTCTATTTAGTCTTACAAAACCATCACCCCTAGGAGAAGGAATCATAGCATATGAACAATTCATTTGAATACTTCTTCCTAGATCAGAGGCCCACTTTCTGGATAAAAGCATACCCCAGGCATCAGGCACATCCACCACAACAATATCCATAACAATCATGATGTCTGGGTAAACTGATAGATGAACTTGTAAATCTTTGATCAAACCATGCACTTCAATTTTCTTAGAATCCATGGCACATATGTTACAGTAGGGTCTAGAAACTCTTAAGTTAAGTTGTTCCCTGACCCTTTAGTCATTACACAAGCTGATGCACCAGAATCCAACATGCAATTATTCAATTTATATCCATTAACTAACAAGGTGATAAAGAAAGGCTGGTGATCTTTGTTATCAGCAGCTAAGCTTTGTAAATATATGGGAGCATCATGATAGTCAACTTCCTGATTCTTCTGTTGAGAAATATTTACTTGACTTTGAATTGCTTTTAGTAACATATCTCTTTGGGAAGGGATTTTAGCAATCTCGGAGACAAGAACCTAGATTTTCGCATTGTTGAACCAACTTCCCAAATCGATATCTAATCCAGAGTTTAAACCAGGGTTAAAGTTTTGGGGGGGAATTTGATTCCCGCTCTGATATTTATCCCTTCTTTGATTGGTTAAACCTTTATCTCTAGCAATTTCCATGATTTGCTCTGGAGAGGGCTTTTCACCATATAACCTAGCCAAAATGTCATCTTCATTTTCAAGGTTATTTATACTAAAAGTTGATGAAGGATTCATAACGTCACGACTATTTTCCTTGACCTCTATCCAATCATCCATAGACAAAGGAAACTTGTTGCCTACTACATTTATTTGATCGCCTGTCCCAAACATTCCATTATCCAAGATTCTTCTAACGATACGGCAAGTGGCCTCTTCATGAAGAGCATCACAAACCCAACAATAAGGAGGAGCATTATCAACCAAATTAGTTATCGAATTAGGAGGTCTTTGCTCACTAGACTGACCCTTATTTTGCCAATTGTTATTTATGTTATTATTATTTCGAGGTTGGAAGTTTTGCGTTTGTGCTCTCTCCATTTGGACCAACCTATTTTGCAAAGTGGCTAACTCCTTATTATGATTAATTTCCATGGTTTCAATCTTTTGAAGCAATTTGAGAACAAGTTCGCTTTCAGGCTCTTGAACTGCTTTTCCTTTAGGTTCTTTTAGTTTCGTAGCAGCCCTATCGAAACCTGGGATCTCATACTTCCCAGAAGTTGCCTTGTCCTTTTCAAGCTCTATAGCTTGGAAATCCCTATAATCATTAAGTCTAGCACGTTGTAATTCATAAGATGGCTCAGGATTAAAGGCATCAATGTAAAAATCTCGAAGAGATTTGTCGGTAGCTTTATAGTCTTGAGGTAATTCTTTAATAATATCATTAAACCTTTTATTAAATTCCTCAGCAATTTCATTCTCTCTCTTTTTTATTATGCTGATAGCTTTCATAAGGTGTCTTCCTTCTCTCTTATCTCCATACTTTTCCTTAAAGGCATTAACAATCGATTGTAAGGAATCAAATGAATTTTGAGGCTTTTCCATAAACCAATCTAAAGCATCACCCTCCAAGTTAGAACAAAAAGGGTCATTTTAACATCTTCATGATTAAAATCAGTGGCCCTTGCGTACTTCCCCAGCCATGAACTAAAAGCTTTAAGATGTGAATTAGCACTGATTTCATTATCTCCCTGAAAGATAGACAATTTATCCATTCCATGTTTTGGAATATCATTGGGATAACCCTGAATGTTAGCAAAGTTACACGGGGCGAATATGTCCATGATGTCGTGCTCAACTGGACTAGTAAAAAGTAAATGGATATCAGAGAAGGCTTCTTGTCTGAGGTTAACAAGAAGTGTACGAGAAGAGAGTTTGTGTAATCGTACCCTGAGGGCCCTTTCAGGATCAGGAGCAGGATTGCACAAACTGCTTGGATGTCTTCTAGTATACACTCTTGTAGATAATATATGAAGTGGAGTCGCCACCCAGACAGGAAGTGAAACATAGAAAAGCTTGAAAGGAAAGGACCAAGGATAGAAAAACTCTATCCCCGGCAACGGCACCAAAAAATGTTTTCGCACAGATTGTCACGACAATGCTCAGACCGGGGCTATCACCCTGATCCCCGATCTCTTTGTTTAAGCCTGTCTCCCGCGGCTAAGGGGTTAGACCCTATGGGACAATGGATGACCAACTGTGGACCAGTTGGGTTTGGAGACATGAGGGAAAACAAGCACTTGATTGGTTTTATTAAGTTAATAGACCAGTGCCTTATGGGGTTAATGATTAAATGATTATTTATTAAATGTTGCAGAAGTATAAACCATGTAAAACAATCATTTATCATCAAATAACTCAAATGATGTAAGATTTTCAACAAATGCACAACGCCTTAACGATGATCCAGCAATTAAACTTCAAGAAAAATTAAATGCTTTAAACGATCATAAAATTCAAATGCTGACAAGCTACCACTTTCATATAGCCAACTTGTAAATCAACATTTCAAGTGTGTTTAGCTATAGAAAAATGGACCACAAAAAATGAATTTTCAATTTTTATTTTTTTCAAGCTTTTTCAAAATATTATTTTTTTATATTTTATTATATAATTATTTAGGGAAAAACAAACAAATCTTAAAAAACTAAAATAAATAAAAATAAAAATATTCTGAATTAACGAAACTAATGAAACTTAAAAAATAAAAATTTAACACTAAAATAATAAAATCTAAAAAAATATGAAGAAAATTTTTAATGATTTTTTTTTTTTTTTTTTAATATAAAAAATCTAAAATTAAGATAAAACAAAAAATTCTAAACAAAACTCAAAAGAGGCCTAAAGATCTATTTTTTTATTATTTTTTCTTTTTTTTAAATATTATTTTTTTATCAAACACTAACTAAATCTAAAATTTAAAAAAAAAACTAAAGCTAATCTAAACTAAACTAATATCTAATATATATGAAACAAAATATGAATGCTAAGTTAAATGAAAACTAAATAGAACAAAAAGGAAAGTTCATAAATCTTTTTATTTTTATGATTTTTTATTTTTTATTCTTTGATTTAACTTTTTGATATCATTCTTTATTTTAAATTAAAATCTAAACAAAATCTAAATCTAAAAGAAAAGTAAATCTAAACAAAACTAAACAATTTAATAAATCTAAAACTAATGTATAGGAGCTTTTTATTTTTATTTTTTAATTTAAATCTTAACTTTTGAACAAAATTAAATCTAAAACCAAAAACCTAACCATGAAATAGAAATGGCGTATCTAAACCTAAAACAAAACAAAAAAAAATCAAAACGTTTGATTATTTTTCTTTTGCAGGTAACCTGTCGATCCAAAGAAGCTGTGGGAGGGGTTGCATGGAACGCTGCTTGAGGATAGGTTGCAGGTTGAATGAAAGTTGTTGAAGGAAGAATGGAGCTGCATGAAACTAGCAGGGAGTCAACATCAAATGAATGTGAACAAGATGGACAGAAAGGTGAGGCGGTATGCAGATAACCAGGGAGTTGATGAGAACAGTGACGGCTAGAAAATGAAATACGTGACGGGAGAAGCTTCCAGATGAGGAAGAAAGGTAGCAATCGAAGGAGCAGGGGAGTCGTGGAGCGATGAGAAGATGCACGAAAAGAAAAATCACGCAGAGCGATAGCAATGGAAATGTAGAGATGAGAGAAAGCGTTGAAGGCAAAACGCAGGCCTGGCAGCTTGAACGAGTTTATAAAAGAGCAGGGTGAAACGAAATGTGACAGCGTGTAGCTGGACGGTGGTGGAAACGAAGTATGGGCTTAAGGGACGCGTGAGGGATGGAAGACGCACAATGAGAATGGTGGAGAAGAGAGGATAAGTTGGATGAGAACTGCGGCAGAGGGATATGTGTGCAGTGGGCATGTTTTATTTTTTGCAGTTGCGTCGATGTGGAGAGGACAAGGCATGCAAGGGCAGTGGAAGTTTGGGAGCTGCGGATCAAAGGAATGAAAGCGTGCAGGCTTAGGAAACTCAACATAATGGAGGAGGCTGCGATGACAGGAATGATAGTGATGTGAGGAAGCGTGTTTCTTAATATATGTATATATTTTGAGTTTTGTTAGCAATTGCAGGTGCAGTCGATGGTAGGGGAAAGGAAAGCCACGGGGAGGAGCAGCTGCAAGCAGAAAAAAAAAAAAAAAAAAAAAAAGGATTGCGTGCAGCGTGAGAGAAAAACATGAGAGATGCGTGGAAGCTGGAATGGCCAACGTAACAAAATAAAAATGAATTCATGTAGAGGACAGTATGGCTTGTGCAGCTGAGCGATTGGAAACTGAGGGCAGCGTTGAGGGCTATGACTGTGGAAATGTATATAACATAGAATGCAGATTTGCCTCAAAAAAAAATTCAAAACGCCACTGTAACACAATGAAACCCTGAGCAGTAACAAGGAGCTGATCAAACCCTCGGAAATCTTCAAAATACCCTACAACCTGTAATGGAAAGACAAACACCCAGAGAATATATATGCCAAAAACTGAAACCCTACAAACCAGCTACAATATTTACAGTTTTATGACTCTACAACAGCCAGAGTTGTCAATAATCCACAGTAATATTTTCATAATTCTAAATTTAATGTGAGATACTTCAGAAAACCCTGCGTGCATTCATAAAGAATTTCAGATGATAAACTCGGGATTAAAACTAGCTGGGCTCTTTCAAAAAAATGCAATTCAGGAGTTGGTTGGTTTAGCTGAGAACTTCCCCTAACACCCGGTAAACTCAAAACTAAGATTTCCTGCACAGCTTAAAATCAACCATTAACATAGAGGGAGAAAACAATAGTGAAATCCATATCAAATGGAGATACCTGCCATTATATTTCAGAATCTAAACTATCATTCAAACCCCAAAGATCAGACAAGATACATGTCTCTAAATCAATCTTCATCAAGCTATCATCAATGGCTGAAAATAAAATTATGCAGAAAAATAAAACATCTTACAACATTTCTAGAAGAGTAACACCAGCAAGATTTTTATCCCAAAGTTTTTCTTTATTGCACAAAAAAATGACTACAAAAGAGCTTTCTTTAGCACCAGACTCTAAGTTCTAATCTAACGCCTAATCTATAGAAGAAAATGAAAATTAATATTTTTTTTTTAAACTACAAAAAAAATTAAATTAAATCTAAATTTAGTTAAAATTTAAATGAAACTAAAACTTCAACAAAAATTGTTAAATTCTAAACCGTAAAACTAAACTAATCCCTAACTACAACATACATAGGAACTTAAAAGGAAAATCAATTTATTTATTTTTTTAGGTTAATTAACTTTTTTTTAATTTTTTTTTTTATATCTTTGATTTTTACATGTGAATTTATTTTTAAGTTGCATGATAATTAAATCAGAATCCCCCTTAATGCTAAGCAACTTAATCTTCAGAGGTTTTGCCAATTCAAGACCCAACAATATAGCCTCATATTCAGCAACATTGTTGGTTGCTTCAAATTCTAATCGATATGCAAACTTGAAAAGTGATCAAGGGGAGAGTTAGCACTATTCAGCCCTTTACCATCCTGACGATGCACCACCGAAGACATGTACCAAACTCTAGCATTAGATCCTTTAATCTTTCATCGGAGGAATTATGAAATTAACATGATGGTGTAGTTTTAACCCTGACAGAAAGTACCTGCATCGATTCAAAACAAAAGAAAAAAAAACAATAAACAAGAAAATAAACATACGAAAAAACCAAAACAATACACAGAGATTCCCACTGGATCCAAAAGACCAGGCTACCAGCTGATTTTTCATTATGTTCCTTTCAAAGTACAATACATATTTATACATGCCGAAGCATCCAATACCATGGACCGAAAACCATCGCGTCCAAAAAACATGTGCGAAAGTCATGCACCAAAACCATAGGTGGGTCCGCCCAACCTAACATAGGGTCCAAAACCAAAATTTTCTAAAGTGGGGCTACGGGTACCCCTCAAACCCCCTGTTAACTATGTGGAAAGAATATAACACAACCCAACAATGGCATAGTTCCCAATGTCATATTGCTTTATTGATTATCTCGCATTTGGTAAAAAGTTAAGCTTTGTTTGAGTTGTTTTATGGTTAACGAGCCCATATTCCTACAACATTTGATAAATAATCATTTAATCATTTATTTCATAAGGCACTGGTCTATTAACTTAATAAAATCAATTTAGTGCTTGTTTCCCTTTGTGTCTCCTAGCCCAACTGGCTCTCAGTTGGTCATCCATTTTCCCATAGGGTCTACCCCCCTTAACCGCAGGAGACAGGCTTAAACGGAGAGATCGGGGATCAGAGTGATAGCCCCCGGTCTGAGCATTGTCGTGACAGTCTGTGCGACAACAAACATAAATAGCAAAGGGATGTTCTCCTCCTGAAACTAATTGTCCCTTGACTACATCTCTACAATACTTTCGTCTTTTATTTGGATGGGAATTGTTCCTACTGATTCCATTTCTATAGCATTGAAGGCTGTAATATTTCAAATTGAAATTTACAGAAAGTAACAAATGCATGAACTAAAATACAACAATAAAAATCAGAACAAGAGAACAAATCATAAAACCCCAAAATCAAGGCAATAGTTCTAAGCCATTTTATTAATTATGCATGGAAAATCAAGTACAAGAGGTTGAAATCCATAGAACATGGGCTTGCTATAGCAAGAAATATAAACCCTGAGTTATAATTTGTAGGATCAGGTGTTGGAATTGGCCCAAATCTATAGCTCGAACTTGCCCAAAAACTCCACCACGAATTTTCCAATGGAACTGATCGTCCTACCCAAAATAATGCCCGGAATGCTCTGAAAATGCAACCACAAGCTCCTCTCCTCAAACCTGAGAATACCCAGAAAATGTTTGACTTATATCCAAGCCAAAATAAAACCTACAAAATGGTACAAATTCCTCATCTAACTGGAAATTCGCCCTACTATAAGAATTAGGATTTCAAGCCCGAATATTGCCCAAAAAAATTGTAAAATTAGTCAAAGACTCCTCTCGATAAACCCACAAAAACTTAGAAAGGGTTTGGGTTGATACCACCGGCCCCCGGTGACCCCCAATAAGTGCAAATTACCCAATTTGGCCAGAAAACGTCCCACAAAACTGATAATGTTGAATTAAGCCCAAATCCACCATTGGAAATCTCTCCCAACTTTGGCTAAATTATCCCCTGAGAAATACCTCCATTATGTAACCCTTATCTCTCCTCAACCTCTATTCCTCCAACCCCTGTGCACTTCCAGAAATGTAGAATTTTAGCTCCAAGAATTCTCTCAACTCAGCTCTGCTAATCACCATAAAATCTCTGACTAAATTAGGGGAAAAACCCCTAAAAATCCTTTGTTGTTCTGCTTCTCCGTAACTAATTTTCCCACAAGCAATTTGAACCACTTTTGCACCTAGGAAGAAAAATGTACGAGTAGAAATAACTTGCAAATACACCCAATGGGAACTCTGAATTGAGCTCCCCAATTTCATCACTAGGGAGACACTCAAAGTTCTCTAAAATGAGGATAGAAGTTTTTCTTGAAAATTCCTTGTGTTGAACAGCATGGTTTTCATGGCTAAGCAGCTCAATAGAACTAATGTTAAATTGTCAAATGATCAAAGATACCAAATGGAGGCCTCCAAGCTCTATTTATAATTGTTGGTCCTCTCTCCCTTGGTCGTCCCCACCTTCCACTAATCCACATCCCTTCCTTTCTCTCTCTCTTCTCACTAGTGTGAGTTGCTCCATTGGGTTGAATTTCCTTCTCTTGTAGCCCCCACATTCCACTAGAGCTATAATTTTCCATTTTTCCTAAGCCCCATACACCAAAATTGCCTCCAATTCCCAAATGAAAAAATTGTGCTATGCTTAGCACCTCCATAATAAACTCCATTAATCCCCTCAAATGGAAAATCAAAACTGCGAATACTACAGTCCTTCCCACCATAAATTTATTATCCTCAATGCCTGAACAAGCACCCTCTCTGACTGTGAATCCCCTTTGGCACTGAAAACTATACCAGGGTCCCAAATGTGCCACTGGATCATCCTTGATCTCTGCATTTTCCTGTAGTGAAAGAGTCCCTCGATGCCAAGATCCCAATTGATCCTGATCAATGTGAAGCACCCCTTGCTCCCCTCACTATCCTGCTAGATATAAGTGTTACAATCCCTCTACCTGGCACCAATAAGTAAAGCATCCCGATAATGTAAAAAAAAATTCCAATTTCTCATGAAGTTTCCCTACTGAGTGTCACTCGAATGGTGGGCCCCTGAAGATACAACCCAGTCCATATGTGAACAAATCCTCTCCTCCACGATCTCCTCGTGAAATCCTCCTATTCTCTAACATGTCATGCTAATGAAGTCCCCCACACCATCAGCGAGTCACTAAAGGCCAATGGAAGATCTGAGAGACCTCCCCTATAGCAGTCATCTCATCCCTAAATGTCATTGAGTTATCTAGTATTGTGATGCCTGGATGCCATGCTCGTCTCAGAAAAACGCCACCATTTTTTCGCTACGCCACTTTGGCTTGAATAGGTTTCCCATCATGTGCACACTACTGCCTCCTCCGAGAAACCTGGAGGTGTAATATCGACGAAGGCCAAGTTCACCCTACCCAAGTGTCTCTTTGATTTCAATATCTACCCACCCATCGCTAATCTCAATCCTGAGATACAGCTGAAGAATTATGCCTTGCCAAAAAATGGAGGCCTCAGTGATCCCCCCATGTGTCAACCCCAAAGTGAGCTAGATCACCCTCTGTTATGATCTTTCTCCCCCAATAATCACCACTGAGCCTGTCATCCAATGTCTTGATAATGTGCCAATACAATTTTTGGAGCTCAGACAAATACTAGAAAGTTTCCTCAGCCATACACGGTATCCTCTGCTCATGCATGGTCCTAACATGCCCTCTGGAAAGAGTGACACATGTCTCCCTTGTGACTAGCTCCCCAGACATAGGCTCGGTGATGAATGATATGCCACCCATGCAGATGATCACCTCATCCCCCAACCTGTGGTTTTAAACTAGCACACTGACCCAATTCCATTGCTAAAGAATCTCTCCGCTAGTGCGTTGAGTGTCATCCCAATATCTTGGGTGAGCTCTTTGTCCCCCGCTGCTCGTGCCTAGAGTGTCAAAGGAAAACATCCAAATTATCTTTTCTTGTAAGTGATGTAGAAGAGGGACAGGTGTGTGAGTCCCCATGGATACCATCGAGTATCATTGATCTGCATTCCCATCAATCCTAGGTGAACTACACCCAAAGGTATGCGTAGTTTCTCCATCCATAAGTCTCCCTAGAGGCAACCCTCCAAGACCCCATTGTACAGCACCATATGCCCCTGCATCCCACCGAGTATCCTTGTACTCCTCGACCTTCCATTATACCCTATGGCCTATCCTTGTACACCACTGGATACCCCTTGCTATTATTGTACCACCCTATATCATATGTCATCTCGCATGTGCCAACGCATCCACCACTCTACTAGTAAGCCCTCCATAATGTGAGTTATATCTTCTCATCTCTCCAGATAGACTTGAGCGTCCTAACTCCTCACATGCTAATGTGAATGACACTACTAATCCTATCCTCAATATCTCTTGTGCCCAATATACCAATGAGAGAGCATAGTCTCTATACAATACCTAATCTGGTGGCCTGTCGATGCCACCTCCTCCTACTAGATCCTGCAAGAGTAAGCTAATGACCCTGTGCCTCCACACACAATCAATATGCCAGGACAACCCATGAAATATGTCTTCTCCCCTATCAAACCATCCTCTCACTAGTGTTTACCAAGGCTCTAATGGATATCCAAAAACGTATGTGCGCCCAAACGTCAGATCCATCACGTAGCTACTACCATCACCTACCAACTCTATGATGTGATGGGAGATCCCAACAACAGTCTAGCCCTTGAGTCCCTCTATTAATCCCTGGCCTCTATTGAACTGTGGCCATGGATGTATCCAACCGCCTAGCTTGCTCCATCAGGTTCTAACTCAGTACCTCTCGCCATTCAATCCTAAAGTAGGGATCGAATGTACAATCCCCGGTGGAAGGAACAAGCCCTCCAAGATGATGCGGTGTCATACTCAGATCATGTCGCTCAGTACTGATAACATGGCCATCCCCTCAGGTATGTCTAGACAAATCTACCTCCCACAACCTAATTCGTAAGCATGGCTAATAACGTTATAGATCCCATAATTGTGCCTCTGAAGTGAATTTTGCTAAAATCCCAACATGTGGTCTCTATGTTCCCCTCATCAATGGCTATCCCAAAGGGTGGTTGCACATCCTCCTTCGCCATGGAATCAACACAACCCTCTAATGGCTCCTCCATAGACAACCCAACATGCAAGACATGCTCACCAGCTAGTTGTTGGTGATTGTCGTCCTGCAACTCTATCATAGATCTGGATGCGCTTTGTACCTATCGGCTTCTCATCAACAGTGGAGATGTCTCCCGAAACCTCATCAAACTTGTAAAAATTTCTTATTTCCCACCCCGATTTTCAATTTCACCTTATTTCTCCAAAATAGTTAAATGCCCTTTCCCATATCCATACATTCAACAACTGAAAAATAAATATTGCTGAAACACAAATTCTGGAAATTTTACAAAATGCTGGAAAATGTAGAAATAAAAATCAACAGGTACAAACAGCCATTTAACACATTTAAACACAGTTATTTTTGGTCAAGATGACCCTGGAAAAACCCCCTACAACTCTTGGGGAAAACCAGTTTGAGAGCTCTTTCTTATTTCTGAAAATGCTTTTTATAGTGAGAAATATTCAGCAAAAATCAGCAAGATAACTTTTACAACTTATCTCGTTTTCCGTGCCTCACAGCCAACTGGAAAATACTTGCAAATAGCAAAACAGGATAGCAATAAATATTGTATGGCCTCCTCAATTTTCATGCCCACTTTCAGCCTTAAATGATGTTGTACGGCCTGCCTAGAAATGTGTGCCAAGCTGCCATAAATACATTGTATGGACCTCGATTTGCGTGCAGAAAAACCTAGCAATATGTTGTACGGATTTGCCTCGATCTGCATGTAAAAGTACAGCCACTTGCTGTACGGCCTTCCTTAGAAAATGTGCCAACAAACTACTCCTCGATTTCTGTGCAAACTACTCCTCGATTTCTATGCCAACAGCTGTACAGATTTCTAGAAAATCGTGCCAAAATCTGCCTTTCACTGTGTGCTAACTCAGTTGTACGGATTTGCTAAACTGTTGCCTTGGAATGTGTGCCAAGCTATTGTCTCCTTCTCCTCCCTGTCCAGAAATCTCCCTTGCTCTCTTACTCTCCTTCTCTCAATTTTCTCATGAAAGAATGAATGACCTTTTCCTCCTTTTCCTCCTTTAATCTAACCCTAAGTGACTTTTGGGTGATCCCTAAATCCAATGGCTGAAATAGATTGAGATCTAGGGCTGAGATTAAATTCTCATTTAAATCTCACTTTCTATTTTTAATTCACCCCACTTTAATAAAGACCCACTTAGTCATTTATTTCCAAAGTCACTTTTCCTTTCTAATTTTACATTGACTTTATTAAAGTCACTTTAAAATTAGACTTTAGTAACTTTATCACTTAAAGTCACTTTTAAATTAGATTTAACTTTATAAAAATTATAAAGTCACTTCAGGAGAAAAATTAAATTCTTTTGGACACTTTTCCCTAGGCCAAAGATCAAAGCCTTAAGGAACCACCTGTCCTCCGGTACCAAATTTCAACACTTCCTCTTACCGAGGAAAGTGTTCCTCACCACACCTGAAGTAGACATGCTTGCCCCGTGGTAAGGCTTTGGTAAGAATATCTGCAACCTGCTCATCAGTGGAAATAAACTCAAGCTTCACAGCTCCCTTCTGAACATAGTCTCTGATGAAATGATATCTGATCCCAATATGCTTTGACCTGTCATGAAATACTGGATTCTCCGTGAGTTTAATGCAACTCTGATTATCACAGTAAATCATTGAAGGTCTCAGCGGCTGACAAAATAAGCCAAACAACATCTTGCGAAGCCAGATAGCCTCACAACTAGCTAGACTGGCTGCCATGTACTCTGCTTCCGCTGAACTCAGTGCTACTAACTGCTGCTTCTGGCTGAACCATGACATTACTACTGAACCCAACCCAAAATAGCACCCTGAAGTGCTCTTCCTATTAGAAGCACAACCTGCCCAATCAAAATCAATGTATCCTTCCAATCTCACTCCATCTCCCTGCCTATAGTCCAGACCATAATCCACTGTACCCTGCAAGTACCGCAAAATGTGTTTTTGTAGCCACACATAAACTGACTCATGTTGACTGCAAAACAGATATCTGGTCTAGTGTTGACCAAATACATCAAGGAACCGATCAGCTGCCTGTACAATGTGGGATCCACCAACTCGGAATCCGAAGCATAAAGCTTCTTCCAGTTGGTAATCATCGGTGTCGACATGGGTCTACAATCCTCCATGTGGAATCTGCTAAGGATGTCCACAATATACTTCCCCTGCCCCAGGAAGAAATGCCCCCCCTCCTGCCACACCTCCAAACCCAAAAAGTAATGCATCAAGCCAATGTCCTTCATCTCAAACTCCGTCGCAAGATCTCTCTTGCAGTGCTCTATGAGTCTCTATGCACCTGTAATGACCAAGGCATCCACATACAGCACCAGAATGAGAGGCTCCTCACCTATCACAATAAAGTAAAGGTTCGGATCTGCCTCACTCTTTGTGAAACCCATCCCCTGCAAATAAGTATCTATCCTGGAGTACCAAGCTCTGGGAGCTTGCTTCAGGCCATAAAGGGCCTTCGTCAGTCTGCACACATGGGACTCCCCTTCCCATGCACCTCAAAGCCCTGTCGCTGCTCAATGTACACCTCCTCCTGTATGAAGCCATTGAGAAATGCGGTCTTCACATCCATCTGGTGGATCTTCCAACCCATCTCTGCCGCTATCGATATAATGGAGCGAATCGAAGTATATCGAGCCACGGGAGCGAAGGTCTCCTCATAATCAACTCCCTCTACCTGGGAGAACCCTCTAGCCACAAACCTCGCTTTGAATTTCTCAATGCTGCCATCGGAGCATGTTTTACCTTGTAAAGCCATCTGGAAGTAACCATGGACTTGCCCTCAGGCCTCGACAACACCTCCCAAACATCATTCTTCATGATAGAAGAATACTCCTCCTGCATGGCCTCCCTCCAGACTTGCTGGCTAGTCGCCTCCTCATAGCTAGAAGGCTCAGAGTCATCAAGGATGCTGGTAACCATTGCCATATAGCTACAAAATCTCTCAGGTGGTCTACTCTCTCTGACCGGCCTCTTCGGCTCAGCAACAGATGTGGCATCTCTCAAGGTGTCCTGAAGCAACTTGGGCTTCCTCTTCCCTGAGCATGCTTCTCCCATAGGAGAATGAAACTCCTCCTCCTCATCACCATCAGTAGCCTGAACTCCTGACTGTCTGTCTGCTGTCCTCCTGCCTGCACCTGAACCTGTAGAAGCTGAGTTACCGTGTGAACTGTCCATCAGTGGACTCCCTAGTGAACTGCTCTGTGACCTGCTCGGAGCACCACCCCTCTGGCTCGGTGAGCCACTGCTCACTGATGGACCTTACATCCTCATAGATGTACCTCCTGATCCTCCTGATCCTCCTGATCTCTGCCCACTGGATCCCTGCGACTGACTCAACTGCTCCTGAGGGTCTGGCTGATCCAGATACTCCCACTCCCGTGATCTCCT
>APFE031679053.1:0-22261 GCA_000404065.3 Pinus taeda
TATATAATCTATTTACTTACTACCCACCATAATTTAAGCAAATATTTGCATAAAAAATGAATAGGAATAAGAGCTCATACTCATATATATAATCTATTTACTTACTACCCACCATAATTTAAACAAATATTTGCATAAAAAATGAATAGGAACAAGAGCTCATACTCAAGTATATAATCTATTTACTTACTAGGCACCATAATTTAAGCAAATATTTGCATAAAAAATGAATAGGAACAAGATATAAAAAAAACTATATAATCTATTTACTTACTACACACCATAATTTAACAAATTTGCATAACAATGAATAGGAACAAGATGGAAAGAAATATATCTACCAGGAGTTATTGTCAAATTAGTAGTGATTACTATCCATGAAAAATTTATGCGAGTCCTTATCCCTGGGTACACAATTAAGCATAGTCCTTGCTCTATAGCACTTTTTGACCTGAGAGGCTCATTCCCTGCTCTATATCACTTTGTGACCTAAGAAGTTCATTCTACAGCTTCGTCATCAAACTTGAAAATTTGCTCATATAAACAAAAATAATAATAAAATAAATAAATAAATAAAAATAATTAATAACCATACAAAACATTTAGATAATATAAATTCATAAAAAAATCTGCACTTATCTCTCAACTATTTCAAAAACTAAATAAAACTAACAACAAAATCCAGAGATACTATCATTTTTTAAGCTTTAAATTAAATTAAAATATGCATTAATTGACTTGATCTGATAAAATCATTTTGCAAATATTACTCCCAAACTTTATTAAAATGGTTTGTGATTTCCGTGGCTATTCATATAAGTGGAAGATAGAGTGATTGTGTCATCAAATTATCGACGACCTCCCCTGCCATGTCGAGCATTCAAGAACTGCGGTTGTGCGTCACGCCTCCGTAACAAAAACTGCATGATCCGGATCTCCTGTCGACACATGGTTATGAGCTTTCCAACCGAGAATGAGTAATCGATCGAATACAACCTCAATATTAAATTTGAACATACCCATTGGTTGGCAAATCTTGTCGTAGAAATACGATTCCGAACGCCTCCCCACCTATGACCGTGGAAAGTTAGCCAAAATCTTTCCGCACCCGCTGAGCTTGTGAAGTTTATAATAGCATCTTGCGCATGTAGCGGATGTTGCGGATCTCTGAGTATTATATATTGTCCGGTAACGAACATGGAAATGACCGTTAAAAAAATTCAATTCCATAGTTACACATATGACGAGAGGGGGGGAAAAGAACGTCGAGTAAATGTGCTTAATATATATAAACTAAGTTCACAGGTAATATAAATTTACCTCCCATCATTCTCTAGATAGTTAAAGTTAAACGAAGACAAATCTTGACGGGGACGCTCGGCCTGTAATTTGCTATTGACAGTATGGCAATGATCGTTAACCAAATCAATGAACTGTTCATGGCTGTTGCGATACGTATCAAAACGAATAAGAATATCAGTAAAATAATATTAAATACTGATTTAATATGAGTCTACAGGCATTTAATATGAGTCGAGAGGGATTTCAAATTTTTTGGGTGTAATTTTTATTTATGATTTTATATTTTTTGATACAGATGAATAAAATTTCAATTTTGACGACGGAAAAACAACTTTACATCTTATACTCTGAGATTTCAACTTTGATGACGGAAAAACAACTTTACACCTCATACTCTGAACTGTAAAATAAGTCTCTCAACAACTTAATGAATAATGAATATACATATAAATAAACTTAACTTACCTGACTGTAAGTGGAATGTTCTCCATAATCACTGTTGTCCGTACTGATAAATCGTTCTCTGAGATGTATTGATTGAACGGATTCGCCATGGCTATCAGTTCAAAATCACTGGTTAAAATATGGGCGATAAGAATATACAAAGGCAACTTCCTTAAAACGGTCAAGGTGGTAGATCTCAAAACAGTGAACCCATTGATAACTAGAAGCCCTGGCCCTGTGATAGTGAGGCTCAAAAAATTTGCAAATACATGACACCCTCTTTTACCTCTTAGTGCAATAGACCAAAGGGCTTTCTGCCGCAGTGAATCTCTGTGGGATTGATGACAGGAATTAAGGTGCCTTTGACATCTCTCCCACGTGCTTGGTGAGCTTTAAATAGATATCACCTTTTGGAATGCGAAGTGACAATCTTGCTTGCATAACTCTTTAGTCGGATGAACTACCACGCAAGAAATTGAATACACTCAACCGTCGTTCACAACCATAAATCTCAATTATATGAAGACCAAAGAACTAGGATCCTAAAATCCCTTAAAGAACACCAAAGCCACACTTAAAATTCATGTTTTTCCGAGCAAGCTATTATAATAATTTTGAATTGATGTTGGCTTCTTAGTTTAAGGTTAATAATTTTGAATTGATATTGGCTTCATGTTCTTTTGAGCAAAGCTATTATAATAATTTTGAATTGATGTTGGTTTCTTAGTTTAAGGAATTGATGTTGGTTTCTTAGTTTAAGGATGATAATTTTGAATTGATATTGGCTTCTTAGTTTAAGGTTAAAATTGATAAGAGAGTTAATGTTTTTTAATTAAAAATTTATTATTTTAAATATAATTTCATTTAAAATTATTTTTTTGGTAATTTTGGTGACCTTTACATTAAAGAGTGTTTTAACAAAAAGCAATGGATCGTCTTTTTATCTAAAACCCAGTGGAAATCATTAAAAAAAGTCTTAAATATATTATAAAATGAATAATTTTTTTTTTAGATATGTATATTAAATGTTATAAAGGTAAAATAAGGGTTTAGATTAGAATTAAAACATGTTACATAAATTAAAATAATAAAATTTGATGTATATAGAATTTTTTTTTTCTCTAAAGATATTAGAATTGTGCTAATAGGCACTTTATATCATCTAGTCTCAAAAGAGATGTTGTCCCTTGACATTACATTTAAAAATAATAAAACAATATTTATATTATCAAATTGGAAAATAATAATTAAAAAAATATATCAATTTCCACCATAAATAAAATACTTCAATTTCTATTTTAATTTTACATCAACCTTATGACGTAAATTAATTGGAAGCAAAAAGAAATTCCTTCACTACTTAATATGAAATTGATAATAACATATAAAAAAGATATTTTGGATATTATATAATGTGTAATTCATTCTATGCTGATATGGTATTTAATATTTAAAACAAAAATATATCAATAACAAACAAAAAAAAATTAATGTAAATCACAATAAAATATTTCAATGTCCATTTTAAATAACATGATTTTATATCAATTTTATATAGAGAAAAATAACACACACACATATTTCATTTTCATTATGAAAGAGTTGTGTAATTTATTCCATTTTTAATGTGGAATTGGTATATAATATTTAAAAAATATTAATAACCAAAAATAATTTAATGCGAGTTATAAATGAAATATTTCAATATGAATGATCAAATATATATAGAAAGAAAGAACAACAAAATTCTTATTCTATTAATCAATTATTTTTAATTCAAAGTGTGAGGTAAATCTGAAATTCCTACAATATTTTTATATCAATTTGAAATGTAACCTTAAGAAGATGTATAATCATTTCAAATGCTTACTAAATGTGAATTAGAGGTTTATATATATATATATATATATATATTTAATATATTAATTAATAATAGCATAAAAAATTGTGAGAGTAACTTATTTTTGTTTTGTATCGTTTTGAAGATTTCGAGACTTTGAATTTAATTTTTTTCTTTTTTTTTTAATCAAACTTAAATTAGGTTTTTCTTATTTCTTATTAAAAAATTTAACCAAAATACAATTAAGTTGGTTTTATTATACTTAGGAAATAAAAAACTACCAATTGCTCTAGATGTTGCAAAAGAAACGTCCTAAGTCATAAATTCCATCGTGACATACAGAAGATCACTAAATATAAAGATTAGTAATGAAAATGTCATTCAAAGATAGAAGACAAAGCGAAATCACTTACATTGTTAAAAATTTAGAGATTGTATAACCTTTCCAACATAGATTTCCTCTTAATCTTCAAAGATTATCTTTCAAGTTCCAATAGCAAATATTTGATAAAAAATATGCTCTTTTTCAATATTGAAGTGTCTCACTTATTCAAAAGCTTATAGTCTTTTGCCACTTGCTCTTAAGATGATTGGATTAGTCTTTGCTGGTCCTTGCTTAACTTCTTTTGGGTATTTGAATTGGTTTGTGACATAAGAGGTTTATATTCAAAGTTTTTTTCCAAAATAACAAATTCAAAATTTACCATTGGATGAACTAGTTTAAAGCATAGCTACGAAATAGATATATCAATGAAGCTAATCACTTACATGACAACTTCTTTACGTTGTTTGATAACAGGGAAGTGGATTTTTTATTAAGCATTGATTATGTTATCATAAAATCAGTACTAAGGGATGCTACTTAATAAGATCTCATGAAACTGTTTTAGACCAGGCTTTAGACTAAGGTTTAGCCTCCTTAGTCAGAGAGGGCTCTCTCACAGATTTTTGATATGCATTAAGGGCAAGAAAAGATGGCTAACTCTTTAAACAGTATATGAAATTTAAGTTGGTTGGAACAACAAAATTAGGCTTCACCCATTGGGATCATGGAGTCATACACTTCTGCAGTAAACAAGTAGCTACTCAATCATGGAAACCAAGGCATATAATGTCTAAATGCTCAAAACATTTACCAAAAAGAACCTTAACTCAATAAACATACACAGAAAGTCTGAGCACTAGGTGAATTCAGAGTGATTGCATGTTTAATGAACTGTAAAACAAGATGAATAAAGACCAAACCACATATATTCTGAGCATTTGAAACACAAGATGAATCTTGAGAAGAAAAAGTATCATTTCTATTACTGTCAAAGTCTTTTACATAAGCTAATATGAAAACTCTATTTTTATAAAAATCTCCAACCTCTTTTACATCAGAGTTTTCCCTATATATAGGAAAACAAAACTAAACTACCTTGAGTCTCCTCCTCCAGCATGAGGGGAGCTCGAAAATCTATCATTAATTGCCTTACCTTATATCTAAACTAACTTATTAAATACAAAGGTATTGTGCTTTAAATACATAGAGTCCTATTCCTAATGAAACTCTAATTCTATCTCCTCGTGTGCATGATTCCTTCCTTGAGCTTTGACACCTGTACTATTTCTGTAGTGGCTGAAATGCATTTGAGAGGCATTCACTGAACGAGCTGCCTTGGATTCTTACTGTGCAGATGACTCATTATTTGATGAAGATGTGTGCCCTGTTTTCACGGTCCCTGCCTTCCATCAATCTTTATTTCCAGATGAACATGCTTCAAGCTGTTTAATACCTTTGATGACCACGCATAACACCATATGCCTAATGATCTGGGTGCTTTGTGGACTGGACATGTGTTCAACCCAAAATTTCGGTAACCCTACCAGAACCCTAATATTTCGGTCATAAAGTTGCTTTAGGAAGACTTTAGCAAAAAACCAAAATGCTTTACCTTTTTGCTTCAATACTTACACCTGTCATTCTTTGAATGCTTTGACAGCCTTGTGTGATTTCTTGCCTGCCCTCGAGGCATTCCCTTTCAAAATTTGCTGACCTCAGCATCGATTTCATTTTTTCTTATAAAACAGTCATCTACAGCAGTTTCGTAGCGCGCTACGAAACTACTGTTCTTTTCAAAAAATTACAGTCTTCAATAAATTTATCAAATACTTTGTGACTGCTACAGCTTCGCTTTTGGCTTTCAAAATTCCTAATTTGTCTTCCTTTTGTATGCTGTGCTTACATGCCTCAAAGACCAATGAACTTAAGAAAAATAAAACAAAAACTTGGGGTAACATCTGACCTTAAAAATTTGCCATTTTTATTTGGCAGCTAACTTGCCTAACTGAGCTTTTAGTTTTGCAAGTTCTTTTTCCATGGCTGCAATTTCTGATACAGTTTTCTCCAAATTAGCCATTTCTTCCTCAGCTGCCTCCCATTGTTCCTTTGAAGATGAGGTTTTGGTGTCTTTGACAATGGGAACCTTTTTCTCCATATCTTTCTTTTTGACTTCCTTTGCTTTTTCTGCTTTAGGTAGCTGCTTTTCCATTTCTTTGGCCTATCCTCTTGTGTATGGTTTTCTTTTGATTTCCTCTGTCTTCTTTGCTTCAGGCAGTTGTTTAATTTCCTTTGTTGCAGGTACCTTCACAGCTACCTCATCCTTGTGCAATTTCTCAGCTGCTTTGATTTGTCTCCTGGTGACTGGCCTTCGTGGTTTGACCATGAATTCCTTACCAGACTCTTCAAACCTTAACCTTTTTGAGGCCTTTGATTTTTTGGTGCTATCAGGTGATGACTGGGTTAGGTCAATAGGCGTTAACTCAACCTGCACTGATTTGTCTTGTTCGAAATCAATTGCCTCAAGCAAATCATTTAGACTAGCTTTTGACATAGGGCTTTCTTCCACAGCTATGGATTTGCCTTTTTCTCTGCTTAGCTGACTTCTGGTTCTGATTCTTGACACTTGCTCAACTCCACTTGGCCCTGGTGCATCTTTTTGTTGCTTGATTTTCTCCTTTGATGATTTGGGTGTCTCCTTTGTTGATGATTTAGGTGTCTCCTTTATAACCACAGACTTCTTTGATTTACTCAACTTGGTTTTGGGCTTCTTTTGGTTTCTCACCTCCTTTCTGAGCTCAGCCAGAGTAGGTTCTTCAATTCTTCCTTCTTTTTCCCTATCCGGCAATGGAGTGAGACCTGTCTTGCTTTGAAAGCCGACCATAAAAATAAAAGAATCCCAATCTCTACCAATTTTTTGCAAACCATCTAACACCAGCAACTTTACTAAGCCATGGTGAAACAGGGATGTTTCACAATCATCTTTCTTTAACTGGATTTTTTCACACATTTTACTAAGGCTTCTGAAAAAGTAGAAAGGGATGTCTATTGATGCTTTACCTGTGAAATGCAACAAAAGTTTGAAATGATAAGAGTAAACTTTGGTGTACCTCCCCTCACATGTTAGGTATTTATGGATGCCTGTAAGGAGCAGAGCATAATGTTCTTTTATATAATAACTTGGCACAGCTTTGGTGAGGTCCTCATTTACATATTGTTCCTTCAAAAATTCCTTACAGGGAGTCATGTCAAACTTGAAATTTTTGAACCACTCTTTTCCTCCTCTCGGAATTTCAGTGACAAGAGAAATGGCTTGTGGAGACACAGGAAACTCTAGCATTGACACCTTAGAATTCAAGCCAGTAAAATTCAATGCAAAAGCTTTCGTTACCTCTGCATGTCCTCCCTTCAACTTTTCGCAAAACTTCCAGCAACCAGCATTTTTAAAGGCTCTTGCTACACCTTCGTCTCTGAGTGTAAGATCAAGCCCCTATGGCTCTGTTCTTAGGCACCTACCGGATCGATGTCCTCTTTTCTCCATCTTGCTTCGAATATCTTCACACAGAGAACTAACAACAGCTACAATTCAAAAACAACTTCGGCTTTGGAGTGCAGGCTCGCTTGCAATGATCCTTTTTAAATGAAAACCCGGGCTTCTTTGCATTTTTTCAAAAAAAATCTCGTCATACAGCAGGCATGTTAACGCACCATGAATACACATTATGACACAACCATACCTCATAAAATCTCTTAAAATGATTGTCATGTGCGTGATCCTAAACCTGATGGCGGAATGATAACCTATCATGACCTGGAGAAGACATCAACTGACAAAATGTGGACGGACCTAATGACTCATCTCCCCAGACTTGACATTTCAAGAAAACGCGCTGCAAAAACCCCGAATCCCCGATTTCGTAGCGCAGACAATTATGAATTGACAAAACGCGCTACGAAATGGCTAGTAAATGATACGCTGCGAAAAGGTGGAAAAATCATTGCGCAGCTAAATTGGCCAATCAGACTGCGCTGCGAAACTGCGCAAAATACAAATGACGCAAACAAGACAAGACATGCCTTAAACAATAATGATGGAGGGTATCTAACGGTTTTTCACAAGGACTCACATCAATACCTTTTGAAATTCTAATTTCAAAGTGACACACATAGAAACCTATTCACTTAAACAAAAAAAAATTATATGAAACTTTGGACATACGTGCACTGTGGTTCTAAGTGATAACATGTCCAATAGCCAGTTATTTGTAAAAAATGCCCTGTATGTAAGTATTATTTTATCTAATAGTAAAGATAAATATAGCATTTTCATTTAAAAAAAAAAAACTAAACTACCGACTTAGATGTTAATTTCTTCTTTAGCAAATATAGAGCACTTTTTTCGTGCACCGAGCTCCTAGATGGCCTGAAATGCATCCACTCGAGTTTCCATTTGGAAGTATCAAGTACTTGTAATCTCCCCAATGTTAGAGAGAAGCTGTCATACAGAAAAGAAAGCAGTCACAAGAAATATTGAAAACAGGAGGTGTTTTGTCAAGGTGGAAGAAGATCAGAGTCTACAGAATCTGCTATATTTTTCCATTCTTAGAGTTTGTGTTTGGTATGCTTCATCTATAGATTTTTTGACATTAAAGATTCCTTGTACTGGTGACAAAATGTTATATACATCTCTTTAATACAAAGAAAAAAGAGGCACGCCGTGCATACAGCCTCCACGGGCAGTAAAAAAGCTACGGAAACTAAAAAATGCGTGCTAGCTTATTCCAGAAAACCTTAACACAGAGTGCTGCTATAACCTAGTGTCCAAAATAGCAAAATGAGAATGTCCAAGAACCAGAATGCATATAGCCTGATCATAAACACTGGTGTATCTATATCTAAACTGGGAGAATACATTTCAAAGGCACAGATCATATCCCTGCTTGCTAGAACCTCTGATTCTTAAAAACCAGCATTCTTACTTTTTTTTTATTAAATCCACTAAGTAAAACCTGATCAAATTCATTCTCCATTTTTTGTTTTTTATTCCTAGTTCTATACAACATCTGAGAGACTTGGAATCGTTTCTGAGCCATAAAAACACCCCTCTATAAATCTAGTAGGTCTGAAAGGAAACTAGAAAGGCTGGAAACCAATGAATGGAACTGGGTGACTCCAATTCCATTAGTACAATCCCTAGGAGTTTCACAGCAGGGGTAAAATAATAAAAAAAGCGGGAAGCGGATTCGAAGCAATTGGACGAACAAGAGAGATATGGACGAAGCGACAGGATACTGTATGTCGTTGTTAACAGGTGATTCCATAATATGCTTACAACACGGTCATTTCAAGTTATTTTTATGTTTTACTTGGAACTCCCAAATACTCAAAACAAAAATGAAAATTATTGATATTTTTGTGCAATCCCACTTCAAACCAGGAAAATTATTGGACTTGGGCGCTGGAAGGGGATCGCATTTCACGGCAAATTTGCTCATCAAATTCAAAAAATTTCTATGCGGAAATTCCAATCGTGGCAATATTCTGCATTAAAATGATCGAAACACGGCTTTACAACAAGTTACATTTTTAACTCCGAGCCACAACAATTTGATTCGAAAATGGGAATGCTCAAACAAGAAGATTAAAGGGCTCTTTTTTGAACGAACCTAGGTAGTCGATTGTGAGCCGGCCGTTGCAGAATCTGCCTGTTGGTAAGTGTGTATCAAAATCTACTTATCGTTTCTTCCCTTCTCTATGCATCTGTCCTCGGCCAGGCTTACGCCGAAAAGCTCAGGGTCGAATTCCGTTGATTCTTCTTCATTTTCGGCTGTATCGCCGAGAACGCCGGAGCAGAGAGCAATGGTAGTGGTTTCTGAAATGTTTGATTCTTGAGCAGGTCCCGCAAATTGAAGCCATGAGGTGGGATCAAGAGTGCCTTGTAGCATAGGAATATAAAGAATGCAGGATGTAAGAGCAAAGCTGGCGAAAAACAGCCTGAGCGATATGAAGCTTAGACAAGAGGGTGGCCTCGTCGTCCCAATGCTACAAGGACATGTGAAGTGCATGCAATCTCCACGTTAGAACACTCGTTGCTCCGAGAGGCTCCGCTAAACTAGAACCTCATCTCGATAATAATGGACTGACATAGAACCTTTAAATTAAAAAAATTATACTTTAGATGGCCAGATATGAAAAAGCTTGTGGTTTTCACTAAGTCAACCGTTCGGTGGAAATGTCACATGCATTTCAATCTAAAAATGCTTATGAAACTAATTAATTACAAAACGAGAAACATTATGTGTATTGAGTTTAGTTCAAAGAAAAGAGGTGTCAACGGTCAACCTATGCAAAGCCAATTTTTTTAACACCAAAATTTACTTTACCCGCGCAGAATTGCACAAGGTTCATTTCGATCATGAATCATTGTCCACTAATTACTGAATTGCAGTTAACATGAAAACCGTCGAGTTAATGTGAAAATCTTTGGGAAACTATGCAACAGTAATCATCATGTGTCTTCTTACCAGAATTTTTACACTTCTGCAGACCCAACTGAGAAAATCCAGGTTATCCCATTAACTACTGTTACTGAAAAACTGAACATAAATTTTCCAGGAAACTTGATAAGCTGCATCAGTCCACTGTCATTAATAATTATACTCGATATACATATTCTAAGCTAAGAAGCTGTGAAAGTAAGACGTTGTTGACCTCCGGGTTGGCTGCTGCATAAGACCAAAAATCCTTGCCATGGCCACAAGAATCCTTGAAATTATCACCGACATGGAGCGCTCGCTTGTGAATGTCCCAGGGTTGCCTCAGAAGACCGTGGGTTGGCATGAGAACCAGGGAAGCGAGGCTTAACGGACTAATGTCCTGAGAGACGAAGTAGGTTTTGGTGAGATTGGTAAGCGTGTATTTCATGGTCATGGCCTCGGCTGCTCCGTTAATTTCCTGGGCATCTTTTGTTGGCTTGATCGCCTTCAAGATTCCCATGGCGGAAAGGCAAGCAAGAATGCGGTCAACCTATGCAAAGCCAATTTTTTTAACACCAAACCAGAGGTGTCAACGGTCAACCTATGCAAAGCCAATTTTTTTAACACCAAAATTTACTTTACAGGAATAATCCGCGCAGAATTGCACAAGGTTCATTTCGATCATGAGTCATTGTCCACTAATTACTGAATTACAGTTAACATGAAAACCGTCCAGTTAACGTGAAAATTTTTGAGAAACTATGCAACAGTAATCATCATGTGTTTTCTTATCAGAATTTTTACACTTCTGCAGACCCAACTGAGAAAATCCAGGTTATCCCATTAACTACTGTTACTGAAAAACTGAACATAACTTTTCCAGGAAACTTGATAAGCTGAGTTAGTCCACTGTGAGTTAGTCCACTGTCATTAATAATTATACTCGTATTCTAAACTAGGAAGCTGTGAAAATAATACTTATTCAATGCTATGCCATAATATTTCAACCGCGAGTGGGAGTAAACAAATATTTCTTTCTTTGGAGTAATACTACCGACATCTATTTTAATGTACCTAACTGTTAATACTAAAAATTCAAGAGCCATTGTGGTGGACTGTTCTAGTTTAATTACTTTAACACGACCTACGATAACCGAAAAGTTACTGTCTCTATATTTAGTAAATTCGAATTTATTATTGGAAGCACTACTAATCACTAAGCCCTTGCATTTACTATTTACCAAAATTGACTTTAAAAGTTCAGCTGTATTCTCTAATTGAAATTTTCATTAACATAACCAGGTTTGGCAATCTGCAACCCATTCAAGCTATTGATCTTCAAGCCCTGGGCAGGGACTAGCTGCCCTGCAGCTTCTCTGGTTTTGAAATAATAAACAGTTTCACATGAAAAATTATTCTACATATTTCACATCAAAAATTGTTATCCTTATACAATGAAGTACTATATTAACCTGATCTAGATTTAAAAAATGATTATCCAAAGAAGTACTTTATTAATCAGATTGGTACACTTACATTCTATAATAGATTTTCTCATACTTATTTAGAATGTAATAGATTTTCTCATACTTATTTAAGTTTTTCTCATACTTATTTAGAATGTAATAGATTTTCTCATACTTATTTAAGTTTTATCAGGACAAATATTATTGCTTTGGGTTATCAAAATCTGCGACCCAAAAACAGCCAACAAAGTTATCAAAATCTGTAACCCAAAAACAAATATTTATGTTTGTATTACCACATCTCTTCTATACTGAATTAGAAATCCATACCGAATTAGACAACTACTCTAAACGCAACTAGATAAAAAGAAGATTGTTAAAATTGTGATGCAAAAAAAAATCATTCTACCCGTGTTTTTCTGTTACTTCAAATTTCAAAAACAAGTAATCATAACATTTTCTTTCCCTGTGAATGAAAGCAAAACTTATCAGATAAATTTTGTATTTTAACACTACAAAGTTCCAAAAGAGCACCATATATCACAACTCCAAAACAAAGTTCAAAACAGGTATTTATGCCGACTGTGCGTAGTTCTTAGTTCCCTGGCTGAGCATGAAAAGCCATAAAGTTTATGAATTTTGACTTTTATGGCTCACGTTTGTTCGCAGAATTTTGACTATGTCAGCGTGATGTAGCATCAAACAAATTTATGGAATGAGGCTTTCTGGGAGGTGCCTTATCAGGAAAATTGAGCCTGGCTTTCTTCCCTCTGCGCCTCTTGGCTTCTGCATCATATGCTAAACCAGCTTCTAACTGTGTATCATAGTTACCAACCCAAACATTGACGCCTTCGATGGGATCCCTGACTTCTACAGCCCATTTTCCTTTGCGTCGTTTTATACATTATACCTTTGTATAGGGTCTTCCGCTGCTTCTTGCTATCTGTCTCGTCTGCTCCTTTGATTGGGGAATTTGTAGCAAGACCTCCTTCAAAGGAACAGACGGGACAGATAGCAAGAAGCAGCGGAAGACCCTATACAAAGGTATAATGTATAAAACGACGCAAAGAAAAATGGGCTGTAGAAGTCAGGGATCCCATCAAAGGCGTGAATGTTTGCGTTGGTACCTATGACACACAGTTAGAAGCTGCTTTATAAGATGCAGAAGCCAAGAGGCGCAGAGGGAAGAAAGCCAGGCTCAATTTTCCTGATGAGGCACCTCCCAAAAAGTCTCATCCCAAAAAGAGTAGGAAGACATGTAAGAGTAAGAAGACATATGAGAGTGAGAAGACATATAAATGCACACACTTGCCAGGACGTTCAGCAAGCTCAGGTGACGCTCAGGGCAGAAATTCCAATGTGGAAGCTAGTGCAAGATTTTTGAATGGGGTCCGTCAGATCTTTCAATCTGATTCACCCTTACAAAGTAGATCTGTTGAGTCACCAATACCAGGGTATATGCAAATCAGCTCAGTTGAAACACCACTTGTACCATTTCTATGATCAGGTGCAAGGCATCAATTGTGAGAACTTTATGACACCATCCTTACAAAGTAGATCTGGTGACTCACCTATACCAAGGGATATGACTTGGTATATGCATATCAGCTCAGTTGAAACGCCACTTGTACCATTTCATGATCAGGTGTAAGGTATCAAGTCTGAGTGTTATTCTTCTTAACCTGCAAAGCAATACCGAACAGAGAATATGCTAGAAAAAAATACCCAGATGCGAAGCAAATATACCCAGAACACAGAATAGCAATGGTTTTATTACTCAGAGAGAAATGTTCAAAGGCCTCTTCAAGGGGGCAACCTCCAATAGAGCAGAGCTCGATTACAAAAAAAGACACGATACTCCTCCCAGGGAGTCTCTATCCTTTATATATGACTCATACATGCAATACCATGGGCCAATACCGTGGATTTTATTAATACCATCTATCTAATACTACCGCCCATTTACCCTTTATTTGATACTACCGCCCATTTGCAACTAACTGTGGTCCCTTCATTAATTGTGGGTTAACCACTTACAAATATTAATATGGGCTTTATTGACTCTTGACTATGACGTGATCCCATGAAATGAATAAGGGGGTTAGGGTGGGACCCTAACACTGAGAACTTTATGTTAGAATTTAGAAATGTCAACCTCCCTAATTAAACAACCACTTTCCAAACTGTTTCATAAAGTGCAAGATGCCAACTAAAAACTACAACCTCTACCAACAAAAAAAATTACAACCTCTCCTCAGTAAAGAGAAATACCTTCTTTTCACAAATGTTTAGTGCATTGAATATCCCCTTGCACACACATTGGAAAAATCAAATAAATGGATACAAAGGAGTTATCAATTTCTATTGCTTTGAAACTTCAATATAAGTCTATTTGAGTTTTATTGTAAGGAAAGCCTCGAGTTTTAGGGTAAGGTAATCCTTTTTCGAAAACCGTTGGAACTTAACCCAATGAGTACATAATTATCAATTGCCAAATGTTTATTTCAGTTCTGAAGTATCATCAATCTAAAGCTTTACAAGTCCAAAATAAAAGCTAATACCTTTTGACCTTTAACCAATGAATAGTAGACAGTTATGCCCAAGATTTCCTCTCTAGTCCAATGTTAAAGAACAATGAATCATATCAACCTAAAGCTTTACAAGTCCATAATAAAAGCTAACACCTTTCTTTAACCAGTCAACATAGACAGTTATGCCCAAAGTTTTTTCTCCAGTGAAAGAACAATAAATCATTTATGTGGAACTGTGAAATGATAATAAAAAATATATCTAACGATAATCAAACATGTATCTAACTTAGTATTCATGTTATATCTGAAATAATGGCGGAGACTTTCAAGAGTATATCGCTTTACAATTATCCCTAAAACGTTTTTATTACTTTATGTAAATAGAGAGTGACAAATAATAATGAGAGAAATCAAACATTCATTCTAGGGAAATACACATTAATAGTCTAGCGAATAAAAGGGAAGTCAAACATTCCAAAGAATTATGCAGAATATAAATCTAATAGTTAGGGAAGATACTCATCGAACACACATGGGATTGGTGAATTCTTATAACTTCCCTATTGAGGAGAAAATTAGAAGTCCCACTTTAGAGCTCATAATCTCATAAGATTTCTTCACCAGCCCATTCCTACGCAAGGAGGCAAGGATGCGTAGAATGATGGAACTGTGAACTTACTATTTCCGTGCATATTCGAGATCTAATGGAAACCCAATATTTGTTGATGATAACTAAACAAGCTTGTGAACCCCAACAGTTCAGAATAAGAATCAGATAACAAAAAGGGAAAAATAATACTAATTACAAATGTATAGCAACCATCTTCCATTCATAGGAGTTTGGTTTCTTGATAAATAGGAGCATAAATAGAGTGTTAAAATTCTCACCAATCTATTGACATAAAGTTAATGTAATGTACTATAATTTGTGCATATAGTTGAATGAGGTATTATAATATTCATAATATTTTACTGTAGGCTATCTTTACTTGCACTTAAGGTATTAGAGATTTTGACGATTTAACTTTAAAATTGGAAGTCATTTTGTCATTTTACTTATTATAACACACACATCAAATTTGACGGTGAAAAATTTTCAATAATTATCAAATAGACCACCCATTTAAATTCAAATTCAGATCTAATCCAAAAACTAATAACAATAAAAATTAATTGGAATTTTATGTCTTTAAATAGGCTACATTAGAGAAGGATGCCATGGGAAAATCCATCATTGACGTAGCAATCACCAATCTCCAGTGTCCCTAAACCAAGGCAAGCTCCATCCAATCTCCAGTGTCCTTGAACCAATGCAAGCTCATCACCAATCTCTAGCGTCCCTGAACCAAGGCAAGCTCCATCCAATCTCTAGTGTCCTTGAACGAAGGCAAGATCCATCCAATCTCCAGTGTCCCTGAACCAAGGAAAGCTCCATCATTTATGTAGCAATCACCAATCTCAAGTGTCCCCGAACCACACAGAAAATTTTATTATTCCAAAACATATGACTAATCCAAAAACTAATAACAATAAAAATTCATTGCAATTTTACATCTTTAAATAGGCTATATTAGAGAAGGATACCATGGACAAATCCATGGCTCAAGAATACCATGGGAAAAACTAGGGGTTGTCAAAACCCCTGGTTTATTATAAATTATAAGTTATATATAGAATTTTAGGGTTAAATTTAATTTATATTGTCAAGAGGCACTTTCAAGCCGAATATAGTAGAGATGTTGTAACAAAATGTTTGGTATTTTGACTAAATCAAATTACATAAAAATAAAAATTAAAGAAAAAATTTCATGTAATGTAAATAATTTACTTTGTCAAAATAAAAGAAAGGAATAAAAAAATAATCCTATAAAAATCAAATAAAAATAAAAATGCCCATGGTATTGAAAAGCCATGGTATTGACCCATGGTATTGAAAATCTATGGTATTGGCCCATGGTATTCATATGGAATATAACTTATTTAAAAGAGAAAATTAATCTATCAAAACAATTCACCAAAACTACAAATTTAATTATTATAATCACTTTAAAATTCATAGTCCAAATACGTGGCACTAAAGTGTATTTATGACACCCCATTAACATGTTAGTATTGATACCATGGCTCCCCCCGGATGGAGGAACAAAATATGGAGACTAAACCACCCTCCTAAATATATTTTATTTATGTGCTCCCATTTATTCTTTTATTGTTCGTTGTCCAAAAAAATATGGAAGGAAATAAGTTAAATGGAACAACAACACTTATCCTTAGAAACAAAATATGTGGAAGAAAATCTCAAAGGTTGTTAGCAAATTACAAAATTCTAAAACACAAGAAAGTTGAATTTAAATCAATCTCTCATTTATTCATTTATTGTGTTTTTCTAAAAAAGTATAATAAAAAAATAAGCCAAATAGAAAAAACAACATTTATCTTTAAACACAAAATATGTGGAAAAAAATCTCAAAAACTATTTGCAAATTACAAAATTCCAAAACAAAACGAATAAAAGCACTTATGAACAACTTATCCTTAAACAAAATATGTGGAAGAAAATCTCAAAACCTATTTGCACATTACAAAATTCCAAAACATAAGGCAATCAAAGCACTTGTCAGACAACTTTTATCCACACTAAGAGATATCAAACAAATGTCGAGGGAAAATAATCACTCCCTCATTCATGAAGCCTTCATTCAAACATACTTCCCTTGGGATTTTCTTGATGGTGCAGGTCAAGGTTCTAGTCGTGTGAGAGGAGTCAGTGGGATTTTAGATATGAATTCTAACATTTTTTAGCATGTGTGCTAATATTGGTTCAACTTTAAACAATTTTGCAAAGTTTTTTTTTAAAAAACTAATTTTTGAATTGGTAAAAGAATAAAGATTTCAAAAATTGCATATCTATGGGACCCAATGAATTTAATCACGTGGATGATAACAATAATTCAATTCTAAAATTACTCGTTTTTTCTTAAAAAAATTACTTATTTCTTCCTTAAAAAAATTGTAATCTACGATATCTTTCTTTGATATCTCTTGAGCATGTCTAGAGACAACTAGATTTGGACCAAAGCACATGCAAGGTTAAAAAAAAATGTTGAGTAGGTCCAAAAATATATTCTTGACCTTTGGAAATAATTGACATATTTGTTTCGTTTACTACTATTTGATCTTTCTTTCTTTCTTTCTTTCTTTTTTGCAAAAACTATGATTTTCTTTTGGGATATATATGTTTATATACTAGTGTTCTTTACCGTGAAATACCAAATTTTTGGAACATTATATAATGATGTACCTAAATGTATAAACTTGCAACTATTTCAATGAAGGTTGCTTTTTTTTTTCCCTCTTTTGATGATTTCAAAAAGCCTTATTTCTTTCCATAAGAAAAAACATTTTAAAATGTTTTTATATCTATATAGGCGCAACACCATAAGCACAACGCACGAGAAAATGGGCTTTCAAACACTTCTTAAACACACAAATTTATGAAAAGGAGCTTTAATTCAGTGTAATGGATTGAGTATATTTATATTGGAGGCTGTAAATAAAATTTTTATAGTTCGACAAAGGCAAGTGCAAAAGATGGAGCATTGTGTGGAAGCACAACGATTAGGAGAAAACACGACGAAATAAGAAAAAGCACACCGATAATGAAAATGGTGTCTTGTAGGTTTTTATGTCATTTTCTTAGCTCATGCATGTAATTGGGTAACAATTCAAAACCAGGGTATTGAAATAAGCTTAAGTTTTCACTTGTGAAAGAGATTTGACCACCGATTTGTGAGAAATGCAGCGCCCCTGCCTCCTTTTCATATTTTGAGTGGTCAGTGATATTTTTATACAAGCTTCAAACTTGGATGATGATGTTGACACTGAAATGATCATATCACATACCTCCCTCAAGCCTTTCTTCATAAAAAATACCAAACATTCTTCTCCACACCCAAAAATGCAGTAGAGAAGGACAGTGACTGCTATTTTTTTAAATATCTCCTAAATTGTAAGACATATTGAGCTGGCTTTTTTACGTCAAGTTAGTATCATCATAAAACTTCTCCAAATTAGACTCACAGATTTCAAGAAAATGAAAAATGGATGTAGATTATGGTGGCTTGTTTCTCGAAAATCATGAAGCATTTTGACCTCAAATTAAGTGGGCTTATTTATATAGCCCCCATATAATCTACGTAAAAATTTCATGGAAAATGGGTGCATGTTTTAAGAGATATAGTGAAAATACAGTGATTTTGTAAAAGCGTAGCGCTCCAAGCTCATACTACCTTCGACCATCATCTAACATATTGAGGGTAGATGGCATGTAATGACCCATTCAACGTTTTAAACTTGTAAGAATGCTCCTAGGCCAAATGAAAACCTTCAAACCTAAACCTTCTTCTTGGAGCAAAAGTGTGGTGCCTCCCCTACCTCCTTTGTGCAACGAATAAGAATGACCACACACCGAGCTTCTGATGAGAATGATAAAGAGGAGAGATATTAGATGAATCTAACCATGCAAATAACCTCCCATGATAATCAAGAGCAGAGTTTATGGCGATAATCACAATTTTGAATTTGGAAAACAAAAGCGTAACACTTTGGCAAAAGCATAACACTTGTACTGCAGGTCGTTGTACCCTTGCTGATGTCATGACCAGTCATGATTTGACACATAAACTAACTCAAAACACCTATAATTATGTGCCCAAGATGAAAAAGCGTGACAACACAATCTTTCTCATGATTACCTTGATGCAACTTGACCACTATACCTATTTAACTTGACCCCTTATGATTACCCTTTTAATGATGATCCCTCATGACATTACACTTTGAATTATGACAAATAGATCCCTCATGACATTACACTTTGAATTATTTTTGTTGCTCATTTAGACCAAATTCCCCAGAAGCATTATGGAAGTTATTGACTTTATATTCTTCATCTCATTTATAATGTCTATAAGACCAGCCAAATCCAACTTATTTACAATGTGTTGTTGCAACACCTTTTGAATCATACTTTCGAAGACTTAAATCGACAAAATATAAACATTTTATTTCCTCAGCTTCTGCTTTCGATTATTTGAAATTTTCAAGATAGTATGCTCCAATTTTTAAAGGAAACATAGGCCACAGTCCCTTTTTACCCTTTTCTAGTGTCTTAGATAGCCCAATGGTCAACTCGTAGAAAACCTATTACAAGAGCACTCTATTTCTCACTGTCCTTGGGAGAGCATGAGGAGGATTGTATGCACCAAAAACCCTGATATATGTTACTTCACTAATTAGGAACCGATCTGCCACCTTGATGAGGGTATTTCGAGCTCACTCTGACATACAAGGTGGGTCATGACCGAAGGGTTCCTGATATAGACAAGCAATAAAATATTTTGCAGTGGTTTAGAATGAAGCTTTGTAACTTAGGTTCCAAAAACTCTTATAGTAAATATGTATTGGCTCTGATACTTCTAGGGTCCATTTCAAACCCCACCCTTCTAAATGACATTTTGCACAAATTGAATGAAGAAGATAAGATGCCATGTAAAATTCTTATGGTTTATCTTTCTCTGGATTCTTGGTTGTTTGAATATTTCTCTTGATTGAAGATGCTAGGATACTCGAACTGAATATGGTCCTTTAGTGGCTATTGTGTGAATCAAAGGTTCCCATTACCCAAGGAAAGTATATATTTTCTCTCCCATACAATTTGTTCATCACATCTACCATCAACTAATCCACTTTTTTGAAGCCTTATGTATTATAGATTTGGTATGCCCTAGCCCTAAACTTAGTGGGTTCCTACCACCATAATTTCAATATTTCTTTGGCATCTTTGACAGTGTCATTAAAAGTTATCAGCCATCTAGTGTTGAAAGATTCTTCTCGTTTAGGTAGCTTGTAATAAGTAGTAATGTTGGCAGTAGTCAAAGATGCTAAAATATCTCCATCATGCCTCATCATTTCCAAATGATCCTCATTTGCACGTTGCAATAACCAATCTATGGTTCCAACACAAGGAAACACTAGTGGGTGTGCAACTACTTTATGCAACTGAGATCTTTTGATATTGATACATACCTTGAAATCTTCTTTGTCTTCAGGGATGTCTTGGGTGGAAAACGAGTAAATTTTCCACCAAGTCAACTTTGTCTTCTTGTTGATATTGCAAGAAATGTTTCCATAAATTGGTAGAATGTGTGGGTTGTCAACAACTCCTTTGATACTACTTCCTACTCTAGTAGAACTCCTACCCAAACCTTTGCAAGAAATTTTTACCACCAGTGGTGTCATCTCTCCATTGAATGATCAAATGTTGATACAATCCAAATCAATGTCACTTGGAATTTCAAGATTTAATCCCAAGATGAATACGTTAACATGAATAAAAATAACACTAAACATAGATAAACTATTATTGTGGGTTCACAAGCACAAAATATATGTGGATCTTGGTCGCAATTTGGATCAGTAATAAGGTTGAAATCTCAATTGGTGAGACAAGTTGCACAAAATATTAAAAGGATAGGTCGCAATAGGAATTATTAGGTCTCCAGGTCGCACTAGAGAGTAATTCGCAAGAGATATTGACTCTTATGAGTGTGCAAATGTGATTCAACTAGGGGTAGTCTAAGTGAATTGAAAAAAGGAGGAAGTCACAAGTCGCATGGGCTAGCGGGGTGCTTTCGGAGTTGAAATTATCTAATGAGACCTTGAGAATATGTCACTAGGGGTGATGGAGGATGGTCATGTGGTTGTAGCATGAACCAGGTCGCATAATCTCAAACCTTTTAAATTGTGACCTTGTGACTATCGAGAAAGGGATGTTGTAATTGTAATAACAATTCAGTCAATAGTTACAAGGGAGAAGGGTATGCCCAAATGTGATTTCTCGATCTAGTATGGGTTGTTAATCTAGGTGGATCTTCAAAAACTACCAGTGGCATGGTAAAAGGCTCAAAACTCAAAATGGAAATATTCGGATACACTTATTATCGGATCGTAGTGTTCATCATCCTGATTCCAATGGTGTGAACGACACTCAAATCCAAGTTCATATGAAGAAGTTAGAGCAAGTCAAATTTCAAGTTTGACTTGTCCAAGTGGCAGGAGGAGATGGTGTGGCAAAAGGTTTAGCGAATGGGGAAGCGCCAAGTGGCAGGCTTCCATTGGTCTTGCATATCACAGATCACAGGAGCAAGAGGCTATGGTTTAAAGAAAATCGGGCCAAGGGAGTAATGGTTGCGATGCGATCAAATCGCAATAAGGCAAAGTGTTTCTAAATTGTCCCTCGACAAGATCCGAGTTGCGATTGCTATATCACATATCGCAGATTGGAGGGGATCTAATGTTTACGAATGGGCTCCGATGGAGTCTAGTTGTGGTGGGATATAAATCGCAATAGTAGTTCACAGATCGGGAGAAGTAGAATAGAGTGCCAACCTCAGTTCCACAGCGATTCCGATTTGTGATGGGTTTCATACCCGAGATTTTATACAGTATGTTTAATAATCCCGGTGGGTCCACAGAGCACCTAATGTATGGGTTTTGTTTTATCCACCGATTGCAATTTGCAATGGATCCAAGATGCAATATTTATTACACTACAGTTTATAATTGCCGACGGGTCTACCTTTATCGCCTTGTATTCATCGCTTAATGTAACATGCACACCTCTATCACTAACAATGATTATCTATTAAATCCCCTAGGTTTGGGGAAGCACCGATTCTTTGTAGTATCCTGTTGTTTGAGGTTTAAATGTGAAAATAGTTTGTGAACTATTTGATAGTAGTTTTCCTATATTTGACAAGGATTGTTTCCGCACGGGCCCAAGAATCTCTGCCTTAAAACAAACTCGTGGCTATACTTGT
>APFE031679067.1:0-22738 GCA_000404065.3 Pinus taeda
AAATGCCAATTTTAGAAAATTTTTATATTGCCAGAAAGTTGTCGATGAGCCACATGCAATGGCAATGTTTGTTTTAAGTTTTGAGGAGTTTGAGAAATGCTAAAATTTTATAACTCCATTTCCATGACTAGATTATGGAGGTTGGGTCAATGTTAGTGACACATATAGTATGGGCTATGGGGTGGATGGGGGTGCCACAGAGTGGTATCAAAATATTTTTTCAACCCTGGACCTCTAGAAGCAAAAGAAAGTTCTTGGTATGGTATACCAAGCCTAGAGTAAACCATGGATAGAGTATTCAAATATGAATTTTGTTATGTGTTGTTTTGATACTGAGTATTCAAATATGAGTTTTTCTATGTGTTGTTTTGATACTAAGTATTTTAGTATGAGTTCTATTATGTGTTGTTTTGTTATTGAGACATGGATTATATGTTGATGTGTTATTTTGACATGGAAACTAACTTGTGAAATAATGTGTTAAATATTAATAGCCATGTGCTTGTGACATTTAGTTGTAATATATGCATATAGTATGTGTACACTAACCTTGATATGAATTATTTATGTTATGGACATGCTAATTTGATGTGTGATGTTTCATCTACCATCGCACCAATAGACTCATAATGACAAGCCAAGGTGATAAACTATATGATGCAATTATGTTTGATTTGTCTAATAGATGTGTGTGTGTATGACAACACATTTAAGATAGAAACAATGAACAACAAAAGAATAAGGGAATGAATATTGAGATGGTGCAGTATAGCATAGAATGATCTTAGTAGGGATATGGGGAAGCATCAATTGAGAAGAGAGGAGAGGTAGACTCTCATGAAAACATGGATACATTGAGAATTCTAAGGGCCGAAATAAGAAGATGCAAAGTTAATAATGAGAATCTTGTTATGGAACAAGAGAGGCAAGCTAAGGTGAGTGTTGTTATACTACAAAGTATCTCAGACTCACAAAGAAAAAAGCATAATGAGTTGGGAGCTAGTCATAAGGTCAATGACAGCTTATCTAGACAAAGAAAGCAAGAAGAAAGGACTGATGTAGTAGATGGAAGTAGATCCAAGAAAAGGCACATGTTATCAAGTGAAGACACAATAAGGGGAGGTACTCCACTAAGTATTTTGGAGAGAAGGTTAAGCACCCATGGACAACACGCTGGTGCTACTACTAGGAGACATCATCATTATAGGAGAAGGAGAGAAAAAGGAGAAAATGCCAAAGGATTTAAAGAAGGCCAAGCCTCCTACCTTTGATGGTGAAGTCAGAAGATATTGAAGGATCCTTTCTTGGGATGAAGAAGTTATTTAGAGTACAATTACTCAAAGAACATGATGAAAAATGTGGCTACCTTCATCTTGAAGGGAAAATTTAACGTCTTGTGGGAGGATTTGAAGATTGTGAAGGATATAAGAGAAGAAGAGTTGTTTTGGAGGGAGTTTGAGGGGTATTTAGGGGAAAATACCCATCTGAAAGGTATTTTGACAGTAAACCAAAGAGATCTATGAAATCAAGATGGGGAAAATGTCGAATGAAGAATACATGACCAAATGTTTGGAGCTACTAAGATACATGCCTTACCTCAAGGAGGAAAAATAAAATGTCTAGAGATATATCAATGGATTGCCATCAGATTTTAGGGATAGAATTAAGTTTGATGAACCTAGAATGCTAAATGATGTGATCAAGATATTGAAATTATTTTATGAACAATTTAAGTGCAGGTCCGAGCATGGGGCTAAGTGGAGGACAAAAATAAGTTTGAAATATAAAGGGAAAGATCACAAAAAGAATTAGAAACTGTGAGTTATAAGAAAAATGGAAATTACAACCTCAGCTAACCAAGGCGGGCTCCAAATGAGCTTCAACGTAGCCTATAAAGGCCACATTAACTAGCTCACAGGAGAGCAAAACATGGTTGTTGGGGATGAGGTCTTATGATGAATCCTTAGTAGACATGTTTTAGAATAGGAAGAAATGGTAGCCACAAGAAAAAAATCCTCATATTGTGGATCAATGACAATTTTGAAACACTGTGTCATAAGAAATATTGTAAGAGTTTTGGCCCAAATCCAACTTTTTTCAAATAAACAAATATAATACCCGTTCTTTTTAAAAATTAATCTTATATGTGTAAATCATTTCCCAAACATCTATATTTTCATTTACATGTAAAAATAATTATGAAAAAAATGGAGACAATAGTTTTTAGTTTCAAGCTAACAATCACCTCCAAATAGACCAATGCCGGTCTTTCGTTGGACTTCACAAAAAGACTTGGAATTTGATATTTTAATGTGTCTAAATATTAAGTTGCTTTTTCATAAATTTTAATGAGTGATTTAGACATAGGTTAAGTTTGACAATCTGTTTAGTTGTAGCACCTATTTCTTGTCACTAATTTGTTATAAATTGACTGAGGTTCATACAAATATGAAAATAATACCGAGAAAGAGATTACTTGGACATCATTCCCAATTATTTGATAAAATAGAGAGTTTCTGTGCTTTCTTTTTCTAAGGATAAATACATTAAAGCCTACCTCCTTATAAAAAAATTTCATATACCAACACATAAAAATTAGAAGTTGGTGAATTTAAACAAAACGTTAAAGTGACAAGAAATGACAATAGTGAGTTACTGTGCTTTCCTTTTCTAAGGCTAAATACATTAAAACCTACCTCCTTACTAAAAAATGCATATAACAACACATAAAAAATAGAAGTTTGTGAATTTACACAAAACATTAAAGTTACAGGCATGAAAAACAAATGACGGTTGATCAGATAAAATAAATTTGAAATTACAGGCCTGCTCACAATATCCTCTAACAAACAAAAAGACTTTGTTTGGTAAATTAAATTTGAATAATATTTATTGTTTTGTCGTCCTACTCAATGCTGTGATTTATTGACATTTCCAACCTTCTGCCGCATCTATGTCCCTGTCAGTATTGTGCCAAGATAGAATTTTGATGTCCAAGTTGCCCATCATGCTGCAATTTGTTGAAGGCAATTATAAATTCCTCAACCCATCGACAATCCTAATTGAAATTGTTAAAATGGACACCAAAGTCGTGAAATTTGCAGGCCATTGAGCTTTGAAATTCCTAAGAAATGTGTGCAGAAACATAGACAAAGATTTATGTTGAATTGAATTTGAGCAAAGTGATTGAAATAAATGGCCTCTATTATTTAGAGAGGTGATTACATCCGTTTCAACAAGATCATTTTCCAACTAGACTCTTAAATACTCTCAAAATCTATGCTCCTCATGGTGTGGTATTCAGTGCAGAAAAGCACCAAAAGAGTGGTGTCCATAATCCAGGCCAATCCTTTCTAGATTACAATTGGAATGAACACTTCCAGTATCTCTGGGAAGTCTCTCTTTGTTGCGCACTTGCAATATTACTGATAATCCCTTGAAAGTATGGATTCCACCAGAATTTGGGCGCTTAGAGTGTTGAGAACACTTGATATGAGCAATAATATCCTCTCTATCTCTATCCCAAAATCACTCTCTAATTGTACACACTTTTGATGGCTCAAAATAGCTTGGCAGGGAGCATTCCAAATGAGTTTGGTCATCTACTTGAGTTGGAACATTTCATATTTTTTATAGAAGAAAATACAACCATCTTTCATTAATAAAAACAAAGTGGTTTTCAAAGACCTAGATATTATCACGTAGCAGAAAACACTTAATAGACACAAGAGAACATATAAGAGAGAACAACAAAATCCAAAACAGGGGAGGAAAAAAACAGTCCCCTACATACTGAAAATGACTAATACAAAAAAGACAGAATGATAAGCCAAAAAAGGCTAGAGAATCAACATATCTAGGGATCCAAAACACTACATACAACAAAAACTTAAAAACATGTACATCCTTGAACTTGATAGGATATACATAAAAAATTCCACATGCGGATGTAAAAGATCTCCCACCAAAAATAACTCCAAAAAGAGATAGAGGAGGCAAATCAAGGAGACGATACCAGGCCTATACTAGAAGGAAAAACACCCCACTCCACAGTGAAATCCATTGAAAATATAGTCAAAGTGCATCCTGCCCAACAACATGGAAGCCCCACATTTGGAGAGGGCCTCTGCCAAAGAGTTTTGTTCCCGATAAACATGTGAAAAGGAGATATCAAGGAAAGAAGCCATCAATAATTTAATATTTTGCATCCATTGAAATAAGGATGGCACCTCTAGAGGATTCTAACCCTTTGTCCACTCAATAACCATCTAAGAATCACCGACAATTAGAATCTTCTCAATGGCATGCCATGATGCACACTACAACACCCCCCATAGTGCCACCACCTCTTCCATGCAATTATAACTAGGTCCCCCAAACCAAAAGAAATGGAAGGCATGAGAAGGAAAAACCTATAAATATGCACCACATCCACACTGACCAGAAGAAGAAGCCCCATCGAAGTACCCAATGGGGAAAAATATCCCAAGATCCTTAATGGTAACACAAAGTCTAGGGATCTTTGGTATCTGTGGGCCAATCTCCCAAAAATAAGCTACAATTTTCAGACTGGTGGACAACACCTAAGGGGACTTGTTTTCAAAAATGTGGTAATTTCTACAACAGTAAATGCCCCAAAATATATACATTGAAACTCTTTGTAATCTTTCCGCCTAGCAGTCCAGTTGGCGAGGCAAGAACCAATGGAAGACTAGTCCACGAGAACATCAATATTAAGTAATTTTGATACTTCCTTCCAAATGGCGATTGAAAAGGGGTAGCCCAGAAATAAGTGCACAACCTCTTTGAAAGCCAACCCACATAGAGGGCATCTCCCTAGACCCTTGAAACCCCGCTTGTTGAGATTATCCCAATTAAGAACCTGATTGTGAAGTACCAACCAAGTAAAGCATTTTATTTTTAATGGAACTTCTCATTTCCACATTTGTGCCAACCATGTTACAAAGAGACTAGGTTGGATACTCATAGAAATATAGGAATATACCTCTTGGGAAGAGATGTTACATCTAGTTGCACAACCTCCCCATGATATCTTGTTTGCTTGATTATATAGAGAAATCCCAAGCATCTCCCTAGACCCTTGAAACCCCGCTTGTTGAGATTCTCCCAATTAAGAACCCAATTGTGAAGTACCAACCAAGTAAATCATTTTATTTTTAGTGGAACTTCTCACTTCCATATTTGTGACAACATGTTGCAAAGAGACTAGGTTGGATACTCATAGA
Source organism: Pinus taeda (assembly GCA_000404065.3). Taxonomy (NCBI): domain Eukaryota; kingdom Viridiplantae; phylum Streptophyta; class Pinopsida; order Pinales; family Pinaceae; genus Pinus; species Pinus taeda. The sequence continues at coordinate 5,247 of APFE031679067.1, forward strand.
AATATAGGAATATACCTCTTAGGAAGAGATGTTACATCTAGTTGCACAACCTCCCCATGATATCTTGTTTGCCTGATTATATAGAGAAATCCCAACATTACACAAATTAGAGAAATATTGTTCCCATTCTATGTTAATCATATTTGGGATGCCGATCTCCCAAGCATGCGCCCATTTGGTAGATGACATAAATGAGTGTCGATTTGCTTGGGCCAAGGAGAAGACATCGTGATCATTCAGGAACTGGATGGTAGGGGCCAATAGATTATGATCCTCAATCAACCCCTTGATGGCATCCAGTCCAACAATACCATATCTTCACAACCCACCTCCAAGAAAAGATTCCCATAAAGCAAGGGTTTGGCAAGCATCAAATTGTGCTAGATGTATGAAGCATTTCTTTTTGTAGGAGCCCTAGCCAATACCCATTGTTCTAGTTTTTCATTTTGAAGGTACTTTTCCTTAATATTTTCTTGCAACATTCCATATCCATAAAAATCCCTCAATAGATTTTTAGTCAATAGGGGCATATTGGAACACTTTGAATCCCTTATTATACCCCAACCCCCCTGCAACTCAATTGGACTTTAAATCAAATCAAGTTCACATAAATGAATTTTTTGATTTACAAACTCTAGACCACATGAATTTATCAATGATGGAATCGATTATGTGAATGACCAATTGGGGTATATGAAATATATGCATCCAATACATAGACATGCCTTGCAAAACTGCCTTAATCATTATCACTCTACACCCCATTGTGAGCAATTTATGGTCTTATAATGCAATCTTATTTCTAAATTTATTAACAAGCCAATTATAGTCCCTCTTCTCGTAACTTATCGGCTTCAAATGGAATCCAAAATATTTAAATCCTCCTAATAGTGGTTTGGTTTTTACCCCAAAGAGAGTTGTGACCTGTCGTAACTCATTTGAATCCATCGCATCTGAAATCAATTATAATTTTGCTTTATTTATAATAAGGCTCGAGGCATTGCTAAACTTTGTAATAACTTAGAAGAATATCTTCCATTCAATAATTTTGCCTCTTCAAAGCAGAGGACATCATCAATGAACATTAGATGTGTCGTTAATATGTTCCTAGAAACCCTAGAACCAAAAATCCTACCATCCTCCTTCACTTCCTTAAGGCCTCTGCTAAGTGCATCTATGACCACAATAAATAGCAGAGGTGGAACTAAACACCCTTGCCTTAATCCTCTAGAGATCTTAAAAGAATATATTGGGGAACCATTGATTAATACAACCAGGTTCACCAAAGTGACACATGTTATGATCTATTTGATGTGTATACAGGGAAATCCCATTTTGTGAAGAATGTGTTGGATAAATTCCCAATCTACTCTATCATGTGACCTTATGAGATCAATTTTCATAAAATATGATTTCAGTTTGTGAGATTTAATTAAATGTAAGCATTCTTGTGTCATAGCCACAACATCTTGAATTCTTCTATTAGATAGGAATCTGCATTGTTCCTATGAGATATGATTAGATAAAATCTTCTTGAACCTATTAACAATTAATTCAGATATCATCTTGCAAATATAGTCAAATAGGGAGATAGATCAATAATTAGAAAAAATGAGGAATTTGTCTTTTCAAGAATAAGAGTAATGAAGGTTGCATTGATAACACCTAATATGTGACTTGTACAACGATATTCTTTTGTCATCTCTAGTAGGTTAGAGCCCATTATGTTGAATAAGAAAAGAAATAGTTCCACCGACCATCTATCCAGTCTCATGCTTTTGTCCTTTTCCATATATTTTAGATTATATAAGAGCTGATTCGATGTTATCAACCTATCCATTTGATCAATGTATTCCTCATTGACTAAGCGAGGAAATAGGTTGTCCATCTCCATTTTATCAACTATATTATTCTCCTTTGTCTCCTTATATTGTTTATTGAAAGAATGGACTTCCTATTTCTTAACATCTTCCATTGAAGTGAGCAGTTTATCAGCCTATTGAAGGCCCCGAAAATCGAAGGTTAGAACAATGCGCAAAAGTGACCCGCACGAAGGTAGGCACAGTTGGACTAAATCGACACATCAGACATCTCAAGGGTGAAGAAACTTGGTTCTAGTATCACCCCATATTGCTTCGGGTGAGACTTTAGTCTGCGCACCGCAGGCTAATGCCGAAAGGGCCAGTAGTGTAGGGATTTGTTTGGCTAGTTAACTCCGAACTTGGGTCAGGCCCCCTCAAACCAACAAAATAGAAGGGCATCCTGGAGGTGAAAATCTGGAACTTGCTAACCCTCCAAGAGCATCTGGTATGTGGGGCCGAATTCTGGGTCACTTTTGTAGAGAAGTGGCCAATCAGAAGTCTCATGCCCACAAGTGTTGAGCACAGTGGTTAATGCCATGATAGGTTGTAGGCTGAGGCAGTCTGCAACATTATTAGTGCTACCCTTCTTATACTTGATATTCAACTTGAACTGTTTCAGATATGTGACCAATTTTTATGGCAATCATTCTACAACTTCCCTTGCATCTGTATGAACTACAGGGGTTGGTGCTCTATGTGGATGACCGTTTCCTTCCCCAAAACGTAATGCTTCCATTATCACCTGCACAATGGAATACATCTCTCTGTCATAAGTGGGATACTTCCGAACTGTGTCTGAAAGTGTCTCACTATGATATGCCACTGGATGCCCCTGTTGAGTAAGGACTACCCCAATAGCATAGTCAGGGGCATTTGTCTCAATCCCAAATGGTTGTTGCAAGTCTGGTAAAGTGAGCGCTGGTGCAAAGAAGAGGTGATGTTTTAACTCTGTGAATGCCTTCTGTTGAGATTCAGACCAAAATAATTTTGGTTTCGCTCCTCCCTTGGTGACTTGACTCAAGGGCCAAGTGATATGAGAGAATCCCAACACGAACAGGCGGTAGAAATTGGCAAGACCTAGAAAGATACGGAGCTCTGTCAGAGTGGTTGGGGTTGGTCAATTCCGAATGACTTGGATTTTGGCTGGATCCACATGAAACCCTCTTTCATCAATAATGTATCACAGATACTGAACCTGGGTCATGCCAAAAGTGCATTTCTCCAAATTAGCACATCACTTGTGTTTCCGCAGTGTTTGGAGAACATGTCAGATGTGGTGGAGGTGCTCTTCTCAACTCTGGTTGAAGATCGGGATGTCATCCAAGTATACCACTACAAATGAGTTGATGAAGGGCTACAAGATGTCATCCATCAAACTCATGAAGGTCGCAAGAGCACTCGTCAACCCAAAAGGCATAACCAACCATTCAAAAAGGCCCTCCTTGGCTTTGAAGGCAGTCTTCCACAGATTGGTGATAGCCAGACTTTAAGTCAATCTTGCTGAAATATTTTCCCCCTTTAGTGGGTTCAAAAGGTCATCAATCTATGGTATCAGGTACCTATTCTAGACAGTGATCTTGTTCAACACTCAATAGTCAATATAGATTCTCCAAGTCGCATCCTTCTTCTGTACCAACACGATCGAGCTCCCACGGGGCGATGAATTCGGACGGGTGTGACCTTTTTGTAGCAACTCCTAAATCTGCCTCTTGATTTCTTCGTTCTCCAGAATGAAGCGCCGATAGATTGGTCCATTGGGCAACAATGCACCTAGGGTTAGATCGATGGAGTGCTTGACCTGACAGTGCAGTGGCACCCCTGTGGAGGAGGTGAAGATGTCCTCGTACTCCTCCACGACCTTATCCATTTGTTGTTTCCGTGTGGAGGGACCTTGTCTAAAGGTCGTGGCCACCATCTTCTTCTTTCCCTGAGGGCATATCATCAGGAAAACAAATTTCCTAGTTTTGGAAATGAGCTTACTGCGTTGTTCTGTAGTCACCAAAGAGATGGCGGTAGGTGGTGCTACCTCCGATATATTGTACAACTTATTTCCGAAAGTAACAATAACAACATGAGGCCTTGACTGATACACAACATGTCAGTTCCATAAGTATGGTTGGCCTAATAATACATCAAAAACATCAAGGGGAGCAATGTCACATAATACCTCATCGGTGAAGGGCTTGATGTTGCATGGAAGGTGACACTGCTGGCTCACGTGAAGATCTCGTCCTTGGTGAAGCCACCTGATGGTGTATGGTTGTGGATGTGTTGTGGTCGGTAAGCCCATCCGCTTCACGACCTCTACTGAAATGAGGTTCTTTTGGCTCCCACTGTCGACAATGAACTATAGCAGGGAACCTTCTTCTGGATCTTTGGGTTCCTCCTTTTGTATCTTCATCGTGGCAACAGTAGCGTTGGGATCTGCATCGATAATATGCTTCCCTTTTTCATTCCCCTTGTCATGCTCTGACTCAGAGTCGAAACATGCATCTGATTCCGAAGCCTTTAGCTCGGCCACCAGTGACTGCTTGGCTCGACACTCACTTGTGTTGTGAGTGGAGCTCTTATGGAACTCACACCACTTTCTCGTGTCCTTCTTCATCTTCGCGGCGTTGTTCTTTTCTTACGACTTTGGCGGTTTGTCCTTGGCTGCCCCAACTTGGCTTTGTCCTTTGTCCTGCGGTTTGGGGGAACCTTTCCCTTGCTTTGGATTCAAAGACCCAAAGTCTCGCTTCTTCTGTTTAAAAAGTTTCTTGATCTTGACGTCATATCGATATGTCGTGTCGAGCGAGGAGATGTCCAGGAATTCCATCTCATCTTGGATGTACCTGTGCAAGCAACCGCAGTACTTGAGAACCAAATGATTCTCAGAATCCTTGATACCCAACTTTGTCTAAAGGGTATGGAAAACATTGGTAAAATCTAGCACATCTTGGTCCCTTCCCTGTCGTAGCGTTGTCCACTTTAGGTATTTATCCTCATAGAGCCAAACGGGGTAGTACTGATCCTTGATGGCATCCCGAAATGAGTTCAAAGTGGGTGCGATTGAAAACAATGAGTTTGTACTTTCATGCTTTTGCTCACAGTAGGTTTCCCACCAGTCCTTGATGTGGAGGGCTGCCTTGAGAAGTGCAAAAGTGATCTTTTCCTGGCTGGAAAAATCATGAACGGAAAAATATCTTCTAATAGATTTAACCATTTATCTACAACATCTACATTTATTTGACCCTCAAATATGGGAATGTCAAATTTAACTTATACCTTAAAGGGTGTGGCACTACCAGAGTAGCTGCTAGAAGTAGATGCATCACCCTTGGGTAGCCGCTAAAGGATATGGGAAAAGTTGTCCATGATCACATTCCTTTGTTGCTTGAGGGCTTCTTTGAGCAAGATTTGATAGGATCTCCTGCCCCCTCGTCTTTCTTTTCATCTACCATGGGAGGTCGTTGGGATTGACAAGGCTGGTCTTGCAAAGGTTCAACCAGTTCAAGCCCTAAATCCTTATATCCCGACCTCGTTAGGCACATGCAAAGAAAAACAGATAAAGAGAAGACCGCTCTAATACCAGTGATCTAGATTTAAACAGGAACACAACAAATTATAGATATAACCATAAATACAAAGATGGAGTAGAAATAACGGTTCATTTCATTAATATCAAATACTAAAATATGCTTACAAACAGAATGGAAATAAGACTAGCTTGGGTGATGGTAGCTTATCTATGAGAAGAGATATGGCGGCTACATGCCTCTAAACTGTGTTACAATGAGGTTTGAATACCTATTTATTGTTGAGAAACAATGGAAAACCCTAAACATCTAAGAATCTAACCTTAGGATATGAAGCGCCAAACTATGGGCCTGTTTGGGTAAATTGGTACATTAACTTCCTGGGTCGTAACTTTGGCACACGATCTCCATTTGACACCCACAATACCTAGTTAAAAATATCTATCTGAGGACTACAAATTTTGAGTGAGAAACATCCGTCTATAACCCATGTTTCTCCCATTTTTCCAAAAAACGTCGTTTAGGGCCTCAAAACAGCTCTGAAAGTTCAGGACCTGAAAAAATTGCCAAAAATAGTAAATTGTGCTACAAAGAAGGAAACTTAAAAACTGAAAGAAACATTGTTGGGGGTCCAAGTGGAATAGGCGGGTGGCCACCAATATCCACCTGGATCATTCCTCCCTGCTTAGGAAGCAATGGTCCCCATTACGTTGAGTTCCTCCATGAGATGAGGAAACTTCTGCTAAACTTGGTCCCTGGTGAGCCACTTGCCCTAGTGAAGGAGTTGGCCTACTTTGACAACTCGATATAGTTGGATCCTTTATTGTCGGGTTTTCTTGATCTACGTGTCCATGATCTGATCAGTTGTGGCTTCCTCCATGCAATATGGATTTAACTCTTAAGATGTGAGTTGTCCTGCAATGTCTGAGGTGTCCAATAATGGTGGGAAGTATGTTCAAAGGCAGTCCACATTGAACACTTGGTGCAGGCCAAGGAATGGGGGAATGCTGAGCTCAAATGCATTGTCACCCACAGCCTTGGTAATGGTGTAAGGACCTATTGTGCTATACAGCAACCCCCCCATTTCAAATTTTTCCTAATCTTATTCTAAGATGCTAAGTAGGAAATAGGGCCCCTTTTGTTTTTGAGAAGTAATAAAACCTTCACATAGAAATAAATTTCTTTGTTTCTTGCTTTTTAAATTAAAAATGCTCTAAAAAACTTTCTAAAAGCACACATTGCAAATTGAATTCACTTAAGGCTAAGGAACATTCAATCTGAATGATCATGTTGCAATGCGAAAGTCTCAATCGTAGAGCTTCTTAAAACAATCCATTGACAAACATGTGATGGGATAAAACTTTCGCATATCGCATATTGCCGATTCCAAAAAATATGTTTTAACGAGCCGTTGAAACTTTGCGATGCGATATGATTCTCGCATTCTGCATACCCCGAAAACCAAAGGAAGCTAGCCCCGAAAACTTGCGATGTGATATATGTCTATTGCATATCGCAATCCCAACAGATACAAGTGAAACTCACCTTGGGGACGTGCGATGCGATGTTAATAATAATAAAGTGGTTCAATAATAATAAAGGGAAAACATGATCCGGGCAAGTTAAATAAGGAATTTCCCAACTCTATATGCCAGGTCCACTTATTGCAATTACGGAAATTCGAAAGAATCTTAGAACATGGAACTTATAACTCCCGACTTGTGATATGCGATTGCTCTTTAAATATTAAAATAATATATTGAAATCGCTCACCGCAAAACCAAAAGTTTATGGCACACATTCTAATAGAACCTTGGAAACCTGCAATGCGATTTATTCATTGAGCATTAAAGTTTCACATCGTTGGTTACGACAAAACATTAAAAACAGTTATGACTGCAGTCCTTCAAGATTTCATCCTTCATGTTAATATTAATTTACAATACGAAATCTTTCGCATCAAATGCTCCTGCTCCGATTTTCGTTTGTACTAATCTCAACACTATCTTTACAAGATTTAACTGCTCTAAAAAGTTTTAGCCTATCACTGTCCTCTATTTCATTTTCGCAGTTTGAATCTGGAAGTATGCAGCTAGCCAAAATGTCAAAGAAAGCTTGAAAGACAAAAGTTCCCCCTGCAATGGCGAAAGGACGGGAAAAAACTGTGTTGATCTTGGATACTACATGTCAAGATTGTGGGAAAATTTCATGGGAAGGCATATATGATATGTTAGAAAAGGAAAAGCCAAAGGTAATGGAAGGACATGCAACAACTGATGGACCTGCAGAGTCAGAAAACACACTTGGTGATTTAGCCGACTCTTTTCTTCATCGAATAGCAGCCCGCCCAAAGGTTTTGCCATATAATGATATAGTAAAATGGGTAATTGAAAGCATCAATATAATGGATAGGATGCTCTTCACAACTGACAGAAGAATTTTTGGATCATTCAAGCCTGAAGACTTGAAGAAAATGTATCATTTGCCAGAGCCCCAGAATTACTACAATAAATCATTCCTTGAAGCTTTCTCGAAGGAAAATCAAATAGAGTCGAACCCCATCAGACAATGGAGACGCTTCCCTAACAAACACAAGCACGAATCATCCGGTATGTATTCTTTGGACTCCCTAGCGTCTCCATATTGTTATGCTTCCACAGTGATGTGTAGACTACTTGGAAGCTCTGATACTACTAAGTTTTCCATTGAAATGGTTCCATTAATAGAAGCAACATTGAACTCTTTTGTGATGGATTGGGCTAATATCCTATCAGATAAAATGGTCGTCCAAATACTTGATTATAGGAAAAACAGGTATGTTTCCACCCGAGTCGTTCCCCCCATTTATATGAGTGCCTATATAGTCGATACCTTTTGTATCAATTTCGATTTTCCCATCATGGGATGGAAATGGAGTATCCAAGACCCAACCGCTATCCATGTTTACCATAAATGCACGTGGAAGACCCAATATAAGAATAATTTCTACAAAATTTGTCATGGTTTCATCCTACCCATTAATTAGGCCATTTTTAATAGACAAGCTCCTCGGCTGTCCGAGGAGGCTAGTATTGATCTAACTTCAATTGGCAGTTGGTTTGGGGAAGAAATGTTCACATACATTAGGGTTTTTGGTAGCATTACCAACCCGCATGTCCTTCCTCTTTATGTCCCAAACAAACTATTGGCTAGGGAGATATCTTATAAGACAGTTGAAAAAGGGCTTACAAAAAATCTCAAAGAAGCCAAGAAACAGTTATGGACTGCCTTTCCTGTTCGTTGAGGCATCTATTCATTACATGACTATAAACATGCCCAAATTGAAGCCTAGAAAACAAAGGATTTGAACCTAGCTGTTATTCCCAATAGATAGTATGACCCAAATAAAGTTGCTTATAATTTCACTACTCAGGTAAAGATTAAACAATTCGTCCATGAGGATGACGAATTCGATGACTTATTTACATCAGTAGAGACATTCACACAAGTGAGCCACCAGGAAAAAGTCAAGCTGGAATCATAAAAAATGGACCAATTCATCCAATACAGGATGCAAAGGCTTCAAACAGTTCCACTGGATTTATTGAATATTGCACCAATCATCGAGCAAATAGAGCAAGATATAGAGAAAACTTCTGGTGCAGCCAAGACAAGCAACAAGGCAAGTGAACAGTTAGGCACAGATGTCCACATTGATCTGATATTGATCAAAGAATGGGAATAGTTTGATAAACATATCAAAGGTCAAAGTGATACCCAAAATGTTATCACACCGGGATCCCCCTTAAGACAACAACCCATGATTCATGGTCTTGTGATTGAAAAACCATTCAGCAAGGACTCAACTCTAAAAGAAGTCGAGATAATCCCTGAGTATCCTTCATCAGAGATTACATTGAGCATAAAGGAAATTCCACCTTTGGATGTGTTTTATAGCCCTAAACATAGAGCTGTAGTCAAAAGGCAAAGGAAAAAGAGAAAGATAGACCAAACATCAGCAACGGTTCCTCAAGATGAATTTATGAATGTCATCTAGAAAGACTCAGAAGTCAATCCCTTTGAGAACTTGACCAAATTATCACAGTTTGCAGGAGCGTATACAACTGCCACGATAGATAAAGCAGCCGAAGTTAATCAATTGATCAAGGAAAAAGATAAAAAGATTAAACAACCTGAAGAACAATTAAGGGTGGAAAAACAAAGGATTGATCAGTAGGCTATTGAAAGACAACAACGACTATCTCAGGGTTTTGAACAACTAAAACTGGCACATCAAGAAGAGATCAAATCTAAGGATCAGCAAATAAAGTAGCTACAACTCTCAATGGAGCAATTCAAAGACAATCTCAAAGTTGAAGAGTTTATAAAGGAAGCCTTAGAAATAAATAATTTCTTATCTCAACAGCTAACCCAACTCTGCCAAAATATATCTCTCATTTATCCACTATGTATCAAAACCAACGCACTGATAGATCAAGCGATCAATTCCAGGTTGGAATTCGAGGATGTAGATGACAAAATCACAGGTTACATCTCTTGGAAAAACATAAAAAAGGGAAGGGCTATTAAATTACCGGTAATTGAATAATCTCATAAGGAGATATTATTTTTAGAATGGGAGACACGGATAATCAAAGCAGAAAGAGCAACTTCAAGGGCTAGGGCAGTGATGAATAGTATCATTGAGATGATAAACAATAACTTACATAGCGCCAATCTAATTTTTGAGTGTTCCCCAGAAAACCTTCCAAAAGCAAAATTGTTGGAAAAACAATGGAAGCAAGATTTGAATACCAGAGAGAAGCAACTCAAAAAATTAAAAAGCCTTAATTGGGATACACATTGGTTCTACTTAGTCAAACCACATAGCCAACACATGACAATCAAATGTCTTGCTGATGCAGTCAATCGCATGATGCCAAAACTCTCGGATGTAGTATATACAGGTCAGTTGCATGCTAGGATGAGTCATCTGCCAGAGATCCAAAATATGCTCGAGATTTGTCAGTTAAAGCCACAGGACAAATAATAGAAGCAATGCATCTTATCAAAAGTTATCACAATTCTATTTTTTAACATGAAATCCCATATTTTGGGAAAGGCTGTTCCAACCACGCCAAGCACTTTTTACGAACAATTTGTTTTTATTTTTGCTATAAAGACCCTTTCATGTCATTTTAGAAAGGGTCCTAACATTTTTATTAAATTAGATTGAAGAAGATAGCATTTCTGCACTTCTTAATTTACTTTTGTAGAAAACAAGGATCAAGGTTCAAACTTTTTGTAAAGGGATTTCAAGAGGACTTGCATTTTTGTATATTTTTGAAGTTTTCAGAATAGGAAGAGTGAACTAGATTATTACTTCCGTAAGAGGACTCAAATACGTATGGTACTCTTATCAATGCCTTTTGTTTCATGTTATGCAATTAAACAATCTTTTGATTCGATATTGTTGTTGTATGTGAATGTTCATACAATTCTGCATTATATCACTTTTGAATAAGTTGGAATTGATATTCTAAACACATATGCTAACAATTGATGTTATTATGATATGTGATATGTTCTATATCACTTTGTTTAAAGTGATGATCATTCATGCTTAACTTTCTGTAGCCAAGTGATTGTTCTTCATTAGCATTTGATCACCATAAATCATTATAAATCGCATTGACATTGGATTACCCGAGTTATATATAGATCTATTTGTATACTTTCATAAGTTTATTGTCCAAACCATCTATAATTTTGTTATATATATTAAACACCAATTCATCAAAACAAATTCTGTTGGGAAACTGGTCCCATACTATCTAGTCGGAGCCACCATACCAAACCGAAAAGGAATTGCATTAAGGGCCGGACTGGGTGGTTATCCCCAATGTTGGTGCAATGATTCTTGAGGCAGCAACATTTTTGGCACTAGAAGGAGGGCCTGACTATGAATGGAGAGTAAATCTAAATCTACAGGCCATTCTAAGATTAAAACTCCCTCACCATCACCTCCAACTTCTCGTTCGCATTCCAAATCTCCTATTCCCAAGCGAAAAGTTGAAAATAAAAATCTAGAACCCACTACTGAAATCCTAAACAAGCTAGACAATTCTTCTTTTGAACCCCTTGAACTACAATCTTTGATCCACAGATTGCAGGGGATTTCAATATCTCAAGAAGAGTCTGAGTTATCCCAAGGTAGTGTCACTTCTCAATATATCCCATCGCAACTGCTAACTAGAGCACAAAATGAAAAACTTGGAATCCCACCAATTGAATTCCCTCTACCAAGTTGTAAAAGGGTGAAGAAGACACCATTAGAATCTAATAGCAAGGTTCTTTCGTCATCATCGTCCATTCCATCCATATCATTGCAAGGTCACACACCCACTTCCGAAATCCAGATCGTGATTCACACAGGTACAGGAGCTACACCATCCTCTACCCAATCACCTTCAGCCATTGCTTCACTCTCTTCTACTAATATCCCAACAATGGCACATAATCAACCTCAACTGAGGCCATAGACCAACCCAGGGGCTTTTAGAATGGCTGGACCTTTGACCCAATTGCCAGCACATCCAGAAAAATGGTTACCTAAATTTAACCCTGATAATGGTCTGTTAACTGAAGAACATATAAATAATTTCAAGTTGTCCATTAATTTGAATGGAGTAGCAGAAGAAGACACAGTTGTCAGATTATTCCCATATACTCTACAAGAAGCAACAGGATCATGGTACTTTTCGTTACCATAAGGCTCTATTAATAGCTGGGATGCTTTTCAAGAGAAATTTTTAACTAAATTTGGAGATGATAGGTCTACAACAACTTTGATAAATGACCTCGCCAATTTGTAAGCCAAACCAAAAGAACCCATTAAGGACTTCAACTCACGTTTCAATAAGTTATTGAATAAAATACATACGGCATCCAAGCCTAGCGAGGAAGTCTAAAATGAATGGTACATTTCTGCTCTACCTTCAACACAACCATCATTGATGATAGAGCTACTAAACCAACGTTAGCAGAAAATATGAAAGAAGCAATAGCTGTTGAAAAACGTATCTTGGCCATAGAAAAGAAAAACGCATCAGAGGAAAGAAAATCCAAGAAAGTAACTTTTAGAGATGAATCAAAGAAGAAAGTAACCAAAGATCCATACGACATGGAAGGCCTGCAAAATGTTCTTAAAACTATGTCCAATGAAATGGTAGAGATTAAAAATCAAGTAGTTGAATCTTCATCAAAAAAACCATTTAGGTATTTTAAAAGAAATCAGTCAGTAAATCCTCAGCTTCCAAACATTATATCGAATGCAAAATCTGATTTAGATGATGATGATGAAGAAGAAGATACAACTTTATCAGCTGAAGAAATAGAGGAAGAAGAAACAGTTGAATGTCATGGAATGTGGGACTTTATTCTACCCAACTCCGATAAAGAAAGTGAACAGGAAGCCCTACCAGTAAACACCAGAAGTAAAAGTATCATAGAGCCTAATCAGTGAAATCAAAAGAGGAAAAACTCCAATCCTGTTACTAAAGAGAAAATTCCCACGAAGAAATCCCCAATTTCATCTCCCCAAACAAACCATCTTCATCCAATCCTCCATCATCATAAAAAAACTCTAGTAGTTTTAGATTCCATGGATTATAATATAATTGAAGATATGAAGAAGGCTCGAGCAAAAATTTCTCTACATGAACTTAGCAAGCTCAAACAGCAACAAAAGTTATTGCTTAAGGAATTAAATGCAGTATTTTCTTCTCCTCTTCCAACTAGTGTATTATCCAAGGCTGCCAAAGGATCGGGTAGGCCAACATCTGATATGGTGGATTCTACCGATGCTATTTTAATTGGGGATAGATCAAATTCTCATACCCGTCCTTTTCTTTTGACTTATGAGATCTACAATAGAAAGAAATCTTAAAAAGAAATCTAAACATCCTTATTAGAATTCTAAAATAAAAATAAAATTAATTAGAATTAATTAAAGTTCTAAAACAAAATTAATTAAAACACAAAAATTAATTAAAATTATTAAGGTTATCAAAAAAATAAAAATTAATTAGTATTATCATTATAAATAATAGCATGGTCAGCTCACAAAATTTCACTCTCCACATAGCTCACTCCTCTATTTATCCAATTCCCGTGAGATGTATCCTTCACATTTATAGATCTATCCTGATGATGTCCCACGATGGATGGCTCGAAACATCGATTCTAAAAATAATGGATGTGATAATTCCGGAAGAAGATTCTACACAGTACAAATCATAGAATCCTCAAAACAACAATCTTAGGCTTTACCGTAATCCAAACCCAGATCACTAGGCCCTAAACCGAGACTTCTCCCATAGGCTTTACTGTGTATCATGCCAAAACTGGTCAAGGGATTCCTAGTCCTTTGGGAATGAACCTCAAGAACACCTCCACCCTGGATTCCATAATCCATTAGGAAAACTAAAGCTCAAAACTGAAATAAACATCCCAATGCCATGGCATCCGGAAAAAGACAAGGCTAGGCTGAAAACCACTATCATAACCCAACAAAACTATGCCACTGACAATAAGAGAACCATACACCAACATGAAAATCCATGCATGTCCAAACCAGTTAGGAAATGACACATGCAAAAGGTTACCTACAAGTATTCCTGTTGAAGCTACTTGATCCTGTGTTTCCTTCCTTGATCCTTGCTTTCCTTTCCTTGCTTTTCCTTCCTTGATCCAAAGCTTGAGTGCTCCAAGAAAACTCTAAGTGACCAAGAGTGAGAGAGAAAGAATAATGAGAGAGCTCCAAACTTGAACTGACCAAACCTAACACTGTCTATATTGAGCTAAGAGCTTAACACTGACTAATAGCTTCCCAACTGATCCCCATAAGCCTTTTTATTAATGATGCCTCTAATTTCTTCATTTTCCATTATTTTCCTTCAATTTCCTCCTCACATGCAACCTGTAACCTTTCACCTTCCTTTTCTCCTAATTTATATTATTTTCATAAATAAATGTGCCAAAATTTCCTTTTTCCTTTTAATGCCTTTGCCTTTGCCTTTGCCAATTTTCCTTAGCCAAAACACGCATCCAGTGATGCCCATTAGGATATATATTTTCCCAACATTCAACTTGGAATACATGTCCCTTACCCGTGGTCTTATTTTTCCTTTATTAACTTTTATAACATGAAATTTTCACCAGGGTTGTTACACTTAGATCCACATATGAGGGAGGATAAGCTCTAGGGATAAGAGATAAGACCTCTATAGTACACATTTGAGATCCTAATCAATAGTAAGTGGTTAAAACCACCTTAGAAGCTTTTAGAAAGAGAAGATTCGTAATTATTTTTTTATTTTTCTCAAAGTTCTAGAACCATTGCACCTGCAGCAAACGAAAATTGCACTGGTCTGTGCAATTTCTTAGTTATACAACATGCAACAATGCAAGTTGCATAGAAGACAAGGTGTGATGGGTTCAAAAATGAGGTTTTTAAGTTGTTAAACCATAATTCTTGGAATTTTTGGAGAGATAATGCTTAAGGATTTGCAAAGGGATGATTGCAAGGTGTTAAGGATATTTATTGATTTGGTTTCCAGGCCATTTGAGCAAATATGACAAAATGACCTGTAACAGATTACCCCTAAAGTACAAATTTGGAAGCAGTGGCTGAGGACTAAAGTGCTTTACCTTGTGATAAGTCCAAATCGAGAAAAGGCTGGTTGAGATCATCATCTGTTACAATAAATAATCATCATGATACAATTGTTGAGGTAGGCATACCCATACTTAATCTATAAGCCAATATTATATGTACAATGATAAAAAAAAAAGTCTTGTCCACTGTTCATGAATGGTGAACCCATGCTTGGATGAATTTATGAATGATCATAGCCATCATACTTTGTGATCTTGTATGGATTTTGAAATCATAGTCTAGATGGATGAAACTAGATCCAGGGTCTTCTACCTCATTACTCGATAGTACAAGTCTAATCATGCGAATAAATGAGTTGAAGTCGAACATGGTAGACACCATCTGATTACTGGCCAATGGTGTAAATCGTTAACAGACGTGAGAGGAACCATTGATAATGATAATGGCTCTCAAGGTACTATAGTACAATCTATGCGGTGTGCATAAATGAGTTGAAGTTGAACACCACAAAAAATATCTTGTTCGAAGGCCAATGATGAAAACTTATCACCGAAAGAGAGGAAACTTGTCATTGAGGTATTAAAGCTCAATGGCACTGAAGGGAGTTTCTAAATCGATTTCTTGGATAATGAGTTGATGTCAACATGAAGTGACCCATCGCAGGAGGGCTTTGATGTACCCCCCACCAATGACATGAAACAAATATCAAGATTTGACACAAAATGTAATATGAAAAGTTGGTTCAGGAGAGGCAAACATGGAGTGAGGCTTAAGGTATTGTAGAAGATGTCAACTGAGGGTGGAATTTCTCTTGAACATATCGACGGCACTGAATGCAGTTGGCAACAATGACTCAAAGACCCATAATGAAGGTGTGATCAATAGTGTGGCAAGTGGATTCCCCAACCCAAAGCAGTCACAAAGATGAGGTGAAAGAGTGTCATGTTCAAGAGCGACTCACTAACATTAATCCTTCTAAGTATTTTTAACAAACCCTAAGAAGGATTGGTTCGGTCTCATCATGCTTAACAAGTCCAATGTTGTTTAGTAGTTTTATGAGTCTAGAGAAGATGCAACTTGACTACTTTTTCATGTTTAGAGAGTTTGAAAAAGAGGCAAAAAATAAAACTCCAAGAGGTTCATTTTCATAAATTTAGTCTCGCCCGAAAAGGCATAAAACAGTACCCAGGCGAACATTTTAGTCATGTTTGACTAAAGTATTCCTTTTACATAAATAATCCATCCCAATCCAAAAAAAGGGTTAAACTTATACTGGGTGGACATGTTTTCAGTTACTTTAACGAGGTCAAAAAGACAAGTGCTCGACAATCTTTTCATGTTTTGGGAGTATTGAAAGTGCTCAAAGAGGACTCATACTGGAGGAAAGTGGTATAAAGGGTAGCAACTGGTTCCAATCATGATGGAACTGCTTAAAACACATAGAGGTCAAGAGGTTGGCTAATAAGACCACTCATTGCAGCGGTTCCCCAGGCAAGGGGTAAAAACCCAAGTGAAAGCATATGATAAGCCAAGCATATGGTGATGATGGAATGAGAAAATCAAGGTTCATTCCATTCACCTAAATGGACTACTGGTTACTAATAGGTGGATGGAATAAAGGTTCATTTACAAGATCAAGTGAAAGACTTGACTTGACATTTACAAGATCTAATCAAAGACTCGAATTGGAGGGAGATCTATTTCATTTTCCTATACTTGTGTCCATTTGATGAATATGTATTTCAATGCCTTCTTGACCCATTGATAAGAGATATTAGCCTATGCTATGTATATGTTGTAGTTCTTGTGCTTGTTATAATTATTTGCAGGTTCCATTTATATCGTTTGGAGTCAGAGCTAAAGTTCACAAGTACGGAAAAGAGGAGAATTTGCGTTGGACACAAGATAAGTCCTTTCTCCATATTCTAAAAGAAAGGAAAGTTGATGGTTCAAAGGAAAGTTGATTACCATCAAAATGTGTCCATACAATCCATAATAGATTCGCCAATTTCAATAAGGAATCTATTACAAAGGCTTTTGTTTCTTAGTTTACACACATACTAATTTATTAGTTCTACTTTAGTAGCAATAGAATTATGCAAAGGTATGCAAGATTGAATTATATGCTAATTTATTAATTTCGAATGAAGATATGTTGGAATAGTTTAATAGAGTTATTTATGATTATATTTTAGATTTTTGTTATATTATATTTTGTTAATTTATCAATTTGGAATGAAGATAGGTTGGATTTGTTTAATAGAGTTATTAATGATTGTATTTTAGATTTTTGTTATGCTTTATTTTGATAATTAAAGTAATTAAAAAAATAATGATTTATTATGTTGAAAATGCAACAAGATGATGGAGCTTAGTGAAAAGAAGTCGCCTTCACTAAGTGGTCCCACAGGCTATTTTTGGCGCAAAGTCTATTTTTAGACTATGTCTATTTTTAGA
>APFE031679068.1:3812-69571 GCA_000404065.3 Pinus taeda
GATCTTACAAGATTTTATAATTGAGTAAAATATTCGCCATGCATGGTGAGAGATTCGCCAAAAAATTATATATACATATTATATTATTGATAAAATCACCTTCAATTTTTCCTATATACCATGGAGATTCGCCCATTTATTATACTTACAAATTTAGGGGGGGTTCTTAAAATTTTCCCTGCCTAAGTAACATCAAAAGGAAATGAACAGAAGTTTATTCGAAATGAAATACGTGAAATAACTATGCAACTAAGAAATCATAAACTAAAGGATTTACACACAACTAATATCAGTGTCTGCAAATGAGAATTCCAACACTAAGGATTGCATGACAAAGCAAAACAACGTTTTTGTGACAGCAAGGTCACCTTGGTCGCAACTCATGATTCCACTGAGGGGGAGGTGAGATCTAAGATGCTTGGTAGCCTTTTTCTGAAGATCTTCACTTTGATTAACCTATCAAGTAAATCTTAACATGAAAATCTATTTTAATCATCAAAAACAACCTGAGTAACAAAGCAATATTTTAATCTAAATAACAGATTTTATTCTAAGAATGCAACAAAGACACATGAAAGTAAACAAAGGAGGTACTGGGCACTTGATATGAGCCGAACCCCAAGAGCTACAGCCTCCTAAGAGAGATTAGAGCTGGTGCAAAGTTGGATTCATATTTATTGATCGAAAGAATAGTTACATTCCAAAAACTATCCACAAGGAAAACTTGAAAATGTGCTGAAATGCAGAGCTAAACTACTACCTAAAAAATGACTAAAAACCGAACTACAAACTAGATAAATTCTACCTACAAATTGAATAACTGAAATGAAGCCCTAAGCCTTCTTATTTATACAAATTTAGGACCCCAACAGTGCTCCTAAACTTTAGGGACTCGGCTACCCAAAACTTGAAGTTAACAACAGTCCTACTTGACTTGCTTGGCTGCCCTTGTGATAATCGATTTGGTGGCCTTTGAACTCTGAGCTAATGGTGGAGAATTTGAGGTAAGGGCCCATAAATGAAGGCGACACCTCCCTAAAAATCCTCTCCACGAATTTGGCTGCTGTTAGGTTCCTATACCAATAGGTTTCATCTTTCATGATTGACAGTGGAGGGGCTAAATATGTTCATCATTGCATGCTGCAAAGGTTCCATATTTTGTGTACATGCTATGAAAATTAAAAAATTAAAACAGTGTATGCCTTAAAAGAATAACCAAAAGGAAAGAAAATCAAGTGGTCATGAAAAAAGTGAAAATGAACCCCAAACTAAAGACAAGGAAAGTGGCCAGTCAAAATGCCACTACTATCTTTTGGGCAGTATCATACTCTACAAATACTGTTGCTAATCATACTTGATGGATGGCCCAATAGTATAAACTGGACCATGCCATGTTTAAATTTCTTGCTGCAGAATAGAGAATGTTCCCTGACCAAACAACTCAAGCTTGGCAGATGACTAGCTAGGTAGAGAAATAAACGTGCCCAACTGCTTAATCTGGGGCCTTGGAAGAAATAAGGGTAGGTTTTAGATAGGAGGGCATTCAAAAGAAAAATAGGACAATCAGGGTCTGCTAATTCAAGTGCACCCACTTCAAAAAGAAGGAAAAAATGTTAGGATTACTAGGATGGGTAAGTAGTGCAAGGTTGCAGAAATGGAGGGCCATCACCAATTGACTTATTAAGTGCAAAGACTCATGCCACTCAGAGTATTGGCATCAAAGGCAGAGAGTGGAGGAAAAGCATTGGAAGCATGTCTAACTTCACCATTTTCCCCCAAACATCATTTACTAACACCCCCAAGGGCCTTGAGATCTGTCAAATGTCCAGTTCCACTTCACTTCATGGCAAGCTACTGGGTCAAACCATGAAGTTTAAACATGAAATGAAGCCACATTTTTGTGTAAAAAATCTTTCTCATCACTTTGTTTATGCTCAAAATTCCTAAGTTAAGTTTCACCTCTTGGAACTTAGCTTTAGCCCTTCATTCACCTCACAAAGCCATATTAACCACTAATGTACAATTTAGCTCCCTAACTCCTCCCTTCCCTAATTCTATTTAGAATCTATGAAAAAATTCCCAAAAAATATGTATAAATACCCTCCCCCTAGCACTATAGCTATATAACCCCTCCTTGGGGAAATATTTACCTATCTGGGGTTGGTATTAACCCGTTTGTCGCTAGACTATGGTTTTTTCCAAGAAACTATGGTTAAGTGTCAAAAATCCTGAACCCCGCCCTCATTAAACCCATTTTCCCTTTTTTTTCGCCCAAAACCCACTTTATTATAAAGTTTTTTTAATAAAAACATTTTAATAAAATGTGCGCCTAACCCACAAAACCCATAAACCTAAAGTTTTCTACCCTCCCCACAGACAAGTTATTCAAACCCATTAAAATAATGGGCGTGTCCCCTTTTCATTAACGCGACGTCATATCATATTCGCCACCCACCGCACGATCATCCGTCCCGCCCATCCAATGGTGGGCAGTCAATCTTATGAACAAGCCGCCCGACCTTTTGCGTTCGGGGGATTGGTGGTATTGCCGCCATACCCTCGCAACGCGTCGGGCTCCCACTGTGTTCGCTGCCCCCCTCCTTAATACCACTTACCGCCCTCAGACCTTCCGGGGAAACCACTTACTGCCTCCTCCCCGCACTGACGTCACGCTCCCGTCAGCGTGACGTCACCCCTCCTTTGCCGCCACCATGCCCCCGCGTCGTATCCATGTCACCTGTCCACCTGTCCACCCTGCCACCGTGTCACTGCCACCTGGGCACCCACGTCAGCTACCACGTCACCCTTCCGTACCCGAGCCCATGATGATGTCAGCATGACGTCATAACCAAAAAGGCGCCAATATGCCAAAAATGCATAAAAAGACGAGAATTAGCCTTTATTGGTAACTGTTATTCATAGTTTCCAGAGCTCCTCTTCATGCGAAATCGATGTGCAACGGTCAAAACACAAAATCTACCTGTCAAAGTTGCTGCCGCCTCCATTATAAACCCAAGTACCGGCAATTCGACCGGTTCAAACGTCTCCCACGCCATAAAAACCAGGTATTTTCCGTAGGCGTCCTCTTTACCCACTGTTCTCCTTTGCTCTCCTAATTTCCTGCATAAGAACTCTGTTAAAAGCTCCCCACTGATAAATTAGCCACTGAAAATTACTTAAGAGACTATTGAACCCCTGCACGACAAAAAATCTTGAGGAAACTCGTGGCCCTCTGTAAAAATTCGCCATAAAAGAAACTGAAAGAGCCTAGTTACCAGCTAAAAAACAAACTCAGCAGTCTCCTCACTCCTGTTGCAAGAAATTCCCTGGGAGCCAGCTAATTAGCTCAAATGCACTCTGGTTCTTCAAAACAGAGTGCCCCATAGTTCATTGAACCCGCAAAGAGCCTCCTTACATTGTCAAGCTTCTCACTGCCAAGCAGAAGTTGGCCAACATTCCTCAACATTTGTACCAAGCTTAAAAATCGAGTAAGACATCCAGTTAAACCCAGACAATGGCCACTCCAGCTTCTCTGGATGTAGCTCCTGTAAATCCACCTAGCGAAGAACTAGAAGCCATGCCACTAGTGGACAGTGATTTCCTCATTACAGACTTTGTGGCAGAGAGGAATCATTTACAAACTTTCTGCCATCTAAGGAATAGTCACTTGGGAAATAGTGACCTGTATGGCATCTGGGAATCAAATCTGCCCACCTACTTCCTGCCTTCTGTCAACATTTTTCATGAAGTCATTCACCTGTGTGCAGAAAACTATGACCAGAAGCTCAGAGCTGTGAAATCTCCATCTGGGAGCATCCTCTTTTATATAACACCAGATTCCATCAACCAAATGCTGAACTACAAGCAAACCCAGCTGGTATACCCTTTCTCCATTAACTACTTGCTAGATGAGGGCTCCAAGCTCTCTAGCACAGACATAGCTGCAATAGCCAAGAAATTCATGAAGGCAGACCGCCAACCTTCTCGGCCACCTCCTTTTTCTTATGCAGATTTCAATGAGGTAGGCAAGCTGCTGGTGGATATGCTAACCTCTGTGCTGGGGTTCACCACAAATCAGCATGTTGATGAAACTGTGCTGGTCATGCTGTCTGCATATAGCCTTGAGAAGCACCCTGCTATGAAGTACAATTTTGCCAAGTACATTGCCAACAAGATACATGACCAATTGTCAAGGTTGAAGAGGGAGGTAATATTTAAGTACTCATCATACATCTATCACCTGTTCATGTATTACCAGACATATTGCTTCCAGTTCCCAATCAAGAAGCTAGACTCACAGGGAGAAAGGAGGTCTGTCATCTTCTGGTCTTTAGTCTTCCACCAAGTCCAGAATTCTCCCTACTCATACTGTGAATTTATTGACTAGTTTGTGTATCCAGTCACATGCCTCTTAAAGAGGACCCCTCCTATCAGATTGTCCAAGGATATGCAAAAAATATTGCAGCTATCCAGGAGTTACAAGATAGGTGATTGGTACTTGTACCAAAATCACACAGTCATCATAATCTATGTTTGTGAGCTCTGTCCCTACAGGCTCCCAAAATATGTGCCTATGAGGTTGTTTGCCCTGGAATACTATAGACAACTCATAAACTCTGATCTGACACACTTCCACAGTGCCAAGAAGAAAGCCAACCTAAAGTTCAGAGACCACCTAGGCCCATTTGTCATGAATAAGAAAGATGGTTGGAAAGAAGCTGATGAAATACTAGGGAAACAACTCAAACTCAAACGAAGCTTCTGGTGGGTCCCTTATGACCCTGAAGGTTTCATCAGTGCTAGGAGGGTCAAGTATAGGCTGCTAGCCTATAAGCATTGCCCATACCCACGAATACAACACTTTTCCAACCAAGATGAATGGGTACCTGAATCAATAGTAGAGGAATTGACTCAGGAAGAAAAAATGGAGTAGACTGTGAAAGGTCTGGAAAAAACTCTTGACTTGGATTCTTGTCAACAGGTCTTCTTCAAACAACGAGTCCAAGTAGGAGAAGGCACTTCTACTGCTCGAGTTGTACAGGACACGCAGCAAGCTCCAGCAACAACAACTACAACAAAGGGAAAAGAAAAGATGGATGAACAACAACAGGTAGAGACAGGGCAGCCCAACACATCAAAGGATCAGCAATCAGGGCAATCCCCTTCAGAGCAAACTGAACAACCCCAAATCCTAGTTTTGCAGACTCCTCTCAATGATGAGAGAGGAAAAAAGAGAGACAGAGAGGAGGTCACACCTCCAATAGGGTCATCACAACAACCAGAGGCCAAGAGGCCGAGGATTGACCCTGAAACAGAAGAATGAGATATCAGTGAAGAACGGGCAAAAAGCCACAACAGAGAAAGCCAAACAAGCCAGCAGACTGCCATTAGCTCATTTCAGCTAGAACAGGCCCTACAACACACCACATAGGTTTCCTCCTCAAGAAAACGGGGAAAGAAACCAGCTGCAGTCAAAGAAGGCTTCATAGAGATCAAGGCACAAAATGAATTGGTGAGAATGCAGCTCTATGAGCAATTCTTGAAGACAACTCCAGCCAAAAAACAAAGATTGATGGCTGCCTATGATCAGAATGAAGAAAAAATGATCTTCACCCATCTGAAGCCTAAACTCCCACATCCCAAGACCCTAGCAGATTACTACATAACAAACCTCGAGGTCTTTTCCAAAGACATACACCCCATGGATCAGATTGAGCTGCACAAACAGACTGGGGAAATGGTGTATGCAACACTTGCAGACAGGGCAATGCTGGCCCATCAGCTAAAAGAAGCCCTGAAGAATACAAACACACAGCTTGATTTGGAAAGGCTGTCTTCGTCTGCAAAGGACAACAGAATAAAGACTTTGGAGGACATAATAATTGATTTGGGACATGACCCAAAGGATCCAAAGGGTGTTAGAGCCCTTATGAAGAAGAAAGAGGATGACATTGCTGCACTAAGAAGGCAGGAAAAATTTCCTCCTACCATTCACCCTCAAACAGTAGAACTTGCACAAGAAAAGAAATTAGATGATGCTATGGAGCTGCTTCTGGTAATGAACCAAAGAATATTACAAATGGAAGCAAAATTAGAGAAAGCATTGCAGGACAAGAAAGGGGAGTCAGCCTCCTAGCCCCCTCAAACATCAACAAATCTTGGACCTGCCCCTCCCACACAAGCAGCAGCAGCCCCTCCTGCTATTCCAGCACCTACCACAGCTACATCAGCGACAGGAGAAACAACAGAAGCAACAACAGCGGCAGAATCCAGCATGAGCATGGAGGAGTTGATGAAAGCTGTTAAAGAGCTTGAGACTCAGGTAACTGAAATAAATGATGCCAAGGAGAGACTGGCCAAGCTGGAGACCAGTTATGAAAAATCCAAGATGTCAGTAGCAAAGAAACAAAGAGAAATAAAGGCCTTAGAGGCCAAAGTAAAAAATCTAGAAAGTGAATTGCTCCTAGGTAAAACCCTAGCAAAAATAAAAAAGATTATTTGGGCCAAAATTGGCCAATCTATACAGGACCAGTGGAGGTCCATTCAGGCAATTTATGAGCAGATTGAGCTGATAGGTGTGGCTCATGTGGAAATACAAAGAGCCAGGATAGCACTGGGAATAATGCCTGAGCAGGCCACCAAAATGATACATTTCCTCAATAACCGCACTAGAGAGGAACTGGCATCTCTAGAGATAAGCAGCAGAATAAAGACAATCCTAACAGCTAAAAAGGTACTCACCTTGAGGAATTTTACTCAAACTCTGGAGAGAAAATGTGAGGAAATGAAAGAAGATATTGATTAATTCAGGGAAAAGATGGCGATATTACAGGATAAAGGACTGCCAAGCCTAGTGACTGGCACAGGACAGCTGCTGTCATATAATAAGTATATGACAAGGATCAACAATTATGTTGAAAATCAGATAACAACATCTAGCAGCTCCACAGAAGAAGCAGGGCCTCCCTCTGGGCAGTCTCTCTATGACAAGTTATAAAATCCATTCTTTATTGAACATGAAATAAATCATCTGTTTGAGGTGCCTCCAAACTTCTACAGACATACAGAGGCAGATGAAACACTAGTGAAAATGAGGAGGCATCAGCTACCTCCAGCTGATTGGTGGCAGACATTGCTGGAAATTCTTCCCACATAATGCCACTATGTTATTTCCTTTTTTGAAAGAAAATCAAGTTTTTAGTCGCAGGTACAGGTCAGCAGATAGATCAACACAGGTATCACAGGGAGGATCTGTATAGGTGACTCACCAACGCACCGAGACAGCAGGCTCAATTAACGCAGAGTTAAAGGCACAACTACAGCCCACTCCAGAGCCATAAAGTCAAAAGCTGTCTGACAGAAAGATAGCAGCCATCTTAGCATTAAATGCTATATTTTATGTTTTCATTTACTTTTTGTAAGAGAGTTGGTGGTGCAATTTATTGCACAATAACTCTCTACTAAGATATTTTGCACCCTATTTTTGTATATATATCCCATCAGATAACGTATTGAGGGTCGGTTATAGTGTAGTTCTTTCTGAAGAGCTCTATTGTATTCTGGAGACATTTTTGATAATACAAATTGTTGATGGAGATTTCTGGTTCTTAAGTTGTCTGAAGATAGAAATGAATGGCTCTGTTTAGTTGCAGAATTCCTGTGTCATTTGTTGAAGCAATATGTTTCTCTGAACTGTGTATGTGTTTTTTGTGTATTCCATAAGTCTTATGTTTTCATAATCTTAGTAAGTAGAGAAAACGAATAGCCTAGGATTTATTTTGAGCACCCTATGCTCAATCTCTATTTCTAAATATGTTTTCTTCTGGATTAGCCATGGATATGAATTCTTAATTGCTCATGTCTGAACTAATTTTGTCATGGTGAATATTGTTTAAGAATTCTTAAATGCTTTTAAGAAATACTTTCATGTTTCTTTATTTAGCATAGTGAAAGATTCTTAATTGCCTTTCACTCACTAATTCCATAATTTCATCAAAAAATCTGGTAAATTGTTTCACATATGCCTATCTGGCTCTGCAGCAACACTCTACCTTCATAAATCTACTTTCAGCAGCACAAATACCTCAATTCCATTGCCCAATGGACCAAACTGTTCTATGATCTATATTCTCAGTTCTGTCTGTATTCACCAACCCACCAAATTCAAAACAAAACAGCACACCATAACTAGCCTAAAAACATTCATCAACAAAGCTAAATTATAAAGATAGAGCCCTCTCTGGTTGTAGGTAGGCTAGGACCTGTAGCTAAAATATTGGTCAGTGATTACCTCGGTCGTATTCCCTTTAGGAAGCATGGAACAACCTGAGTGTTAACAGCTACCAAGTGCTCATTTAAACTTTTGATTTTGTCTCCAAATTGACCAAAAATACTACATAAAGCACACATTAGACTTGTTGGCATAATGACTAACCCAATTCACTCTATTAGTATAAATATAACCAAAAACATGCAATAAGGTAATGAGAATGGTGGATTAATTCGAATTAGGAGGTTGAATGAGCCCATATAATTATCCATTTTTGGGGCTCATCACCGGGAGTGAAGACGGTGATAAATTACTATGTAACAAGGAAGGTGTGTGAAAGTGGGGTATGTTACTCATTTCATTTGTAGCAAATTTGTCAATTCAGCTTTTATGTACCCACAGATGCTTTTGGGCTTATTGTGCTTGTGGTTTTACTTGAGAGAGAGTTGAAGAATTGTACACATACATGAGAGTTTGTTTGTGTGTGCAGTGGAATTGTTGCTAGTTTCATTGTATTTGGATACATGCATGAGTGTCGACTTGTGTCGATTGTTGTCACATTTATGCCATATAGACTTGGAAGAGTTGATTTTATCTCCAAAGATGAAAGGGATTTATTAACATATTATTGCATGAGATGTGAAATTCTTGTTGTTTATGCAAAGAATCGTCAAGTTGATGTACATGCTTATGTTTAGCTCTCAAGTCAAGTCAGTTGCTTGAAGAAGTATGTTTTGTCAACTTATGTTAGTCGATGATGTCTTGTCAACTTATGTTTAGTCGAGGATGTTTTGTCAGCTTGTGTTAGTCGATGGTTTTTACACCAATATGCAAGAGTACATGGCAATGTTACATGATGTGACAATTGTTGCTTTGAAGGAGCAAAAGAAGAGTTCATAGATTTTCATTTCTTACATAATGTGTTTTTCCATTTAATGGTAGTATTTGTGACAAGATGTCCCAGGATTTTGGAAGGTCCATTCTTGAGCAAGATGTTCATGATTAGCCTTCATTCTCAAATCATGACATGAGTAGCATGTTGAACTAGAGTATGTTAGAGGCAAGAAGTGAAAGTGGACGAGATGCCAAAAATTTATAGCCATTGTAGACCGTTGTATATGTTGATGCAAAGATTCTCAATGGGAAGGCTATCATATTGTATCATTTTTCCAAGCATCGAGCGATCGATGTGATACAACAAAGATATTTTGCAGCCAAAAAGTTCCCAAAAAATGTTGGATTGCATCAGCAACAAAAGGAGAACAGTGGTTGAGGGACATAGCCATTTGCAAGGCAAGGCATGTCAATGTACCTAAGTTGTTGTCATGGAGACTTTTCAACTATGATAATTTGATACAACTTGGGAAGGAGAAGAGTATTAAAATCTCATCAAATAACCATATTTTGTGTGTCCAAAAACATGTTAGTGGGAAGGAGTGATCAAAATCTAGATTAGGGGCAAAAATTAGCTCAAGAATCATAAGTTCTCGGAATCGTTTGAAACCTGATTGACCACATCCATCTCGTCAAAATGATCCCAACACAACTCGGTTCGTTTAAAACAAATTTTGTATGAGGAAGATAGAGCCCACTAACCGCTTTCCCAAACAATTTTTTTTTTACCACAAGCATGCCTAGTCACTGCACAGTTAGCAGTCTGTCCTAATGGCGTGCCAGGTGACTAGGTAGGTTCAATGTCAGTCAATGCTCAATCAATTTATGACAAGTGTCAAGTTATTATTGGTTTGCAAGTGTTGTGTGTTGGCAGGATTTGATTGGTTGAAGGTGGTCCAATGAGGAGGGGACAAGTGGCAAGCCCAGAGGCCGCCACATGATCCTCCCCAAAGGAATGATGGCATTATGGTGCAGTATAAAATTTTATGGAGGCACGGAGGTTCGACCCCGTGACCTCCTCTCCACAATTCACACGACATACCATCTCAACTAACTATTTGGTTCTTAACCTTAACTGTTTCTGCATCTATTTAAAGTGTAACCATATGTGCATTTGGGGTTATGAGGGAGCCAGAGCCATCCATGTGAACACCCTATAATCTAACAGTAATGGTTAATGCTAACCACTGGTCGTTGCGAAGACATGACCATTAACATTTATATTATGTCCATGTGTCCGCCTCCTCATAGATTGTCGAGGTTACAATTAGTAAAATCGTAGATTAGCACTAATATGGGATTAGTATTTAATTAATCTATTTTAACACTAATTAACCATGAGTTCAACTTGGAGGACTTTTAGTGGAACCCACCATATTTGTCCCTAACTCCAAAGTTAGTGGAGCCAATTGGAGTTCCTCCAGTTTCAGTGGAGGATTACTAGGAGAAAACAATTTATGTCATAACTTGGGAAAAATTCGAAAAATGAGGATAAAAAAATTTGTTCCTAGATAATTTTGACTTTCTGGACACTATGGAACAGGTTTAGAGGCAAAGAGGCACTTATGTACGTGATTTTTCCACATTGAAGTTTAATCAAGCCTAGGATCACCAGAAGAGGAGGTCAAGCCCAGATCAAATGTGGTCGAATTGCAAATATAGGAGTCATATTTGGGGTTTTTGGATGCTCTGAGTCCATTGAAGTAGGTTTCAGGAGGTGTAGAGCATTGTAAACTATATTTTTCCATTTTGAGTAAATATAAAGGCCCAAGGCATGGAAGCTGGACCAAGGAGATGTAACGTAGGAGAGGCGAAGTCCTTTATCAAACCATTGTGTTAAGTAATTTTCTTGGAGGTTTGTTGTACATTTACTTGCTACTTTCCAGCACTTGTTTTTGATGTTATTCTACTCATGATTATAACATAAAACTTGATATAAATTTACCTATTTTGAATCACAAACCCCATAAAGGAACCTATGCACATGAAGCAATTGAGAAGCATTTGTTTCTAAATTTGACGTTGAAATTAACAAAACAGAACTAACATTCAACTACAGATCAATAAGCCAAATCAAGCTTTCAAGATCGGATGGTTATTTCTCTTTGGCCCTATTGAAAAAGGCCTGAAACCTCTTACCTGTGTGTCTAGATTATTTTTTCGGTTCATCATTTCAAATGACTTCGATTTCACACAAGTCCTTCTCAATAGCGATAACCTATTCATAATTTTTTGTTAGTGTTTGTTTCACAACTTACTTCACAAACTGCGCAATGCTTGCTGGCAACGTAGAAGTGTAGTAATCTATTGTGATGGAGTCATGAGGTTTCATGTTTTCCAAAAATTTGTTCAATTTGCGATTGAACCTCTGATTAAAATATTTCACTTTCTCCTTTTTCTCCATCTTAAGATTACCTAACTCTTTCAAGTCTTATTGCCAACAAATTTTTCAAGGAAGATCTTCTTAAACCCCCTCCAATTCTGGATGGAGTTTTGAGGAAGGTTGTGACACCATACAACTTCTCTACCAACCAAGGTAGATGGAAAAATTCTACATTCAACATCATCGTAACATACCTAAAGTGTTTCCAGATGTAGGTAAAATTTGTCCAAATGGTCTTCAACCTTCACTGTTTTATCAGGTTCACACTTTGTTAAGAGATTCTCTGAATTCTTTGGCATCTTGTGTAGAACACCTAGAAGTGCAAGTGGGCCCTGAGTCATCCAGTCCAAATTTTGGTTCACCATGCCTTCTTCTTCATTGTCCTCCTCTTCCTTTTCATAATCTGATGGCTCTTCTTCCTCTTCCTCTTCTCCACCTGACACACATAAAGTTGTGTTGAAGAGTAGAACATTATCTCTGTCATGATCATGAAAGAGTGGGGGCTCTTTTGTTTTTCCACAGAGTCGGTTAGTTCTTCAAGAGTGGAAATAACTATGTCTTTAAGAGGAGAAATTACTATTGCCATGGGGGTGGTGTTTTTCTTCTTCAGAGAATATGGAAGATTGATTACTCCCGAGATCAATCCAACAACATTTGCAAATTGATGGGTTATAGGGTGGATGGCCCAAATCTGATCATATGGGATTTCACGTTCAAGCTTGGGCTTAGAAGAGACACCAACCTCAGAAGAACGAGTAGGGGAGGTGCAATGAACGTTGTTTTATTGGCTAGAAGATGGGACGATGGGGTCGGTGGGTTTATCAAGAATAAAATTCTCACTACCCTCCTTCTAGCACCTGAAATGTTGACGGTGTTGGACCCACCAACATTCGAGAGATCTCCCTGATGTGAAGTCCCAATTAGACCTCACACCATTTGGTATAGGAGTCCCATTCGTTATAAAGGCTCGGTTTCTGAATTCTTAAATATTTCCCTTGGCTCTAACTATTAGCAAGAGTGAGGGGTGAAAAGGTATCTTCGAAAATCAAGGTGTGCCTCGTGAATTTTCAGTTGCAACTCTATCAAATTTCCTCTACTACAGAGGGGTGGGGGGGGGCGGTGGGGGGTGCTTAGGGAAAGTGACCCTCTAAGGGAGAGGTACTAGCACCACCTAAGAAGAGACATACATGAACTAGAAGGGCTTGTCTAATACACAGTGGATGTGATGGTTGATACAACCAACAAATAAAGAAAAATATATATAGTATCCCGTAGAATAGTCCACAAGGATGGGAAAGAAATAACAACCATTACAACACATTCTCAATCAGATAATTACTAACATAACTAAGATAGTTCAACTATCTTAGCACACGTGAAAGAAAACATGAAATACAAGCATCCATAGAATAGTCTTACAAAAATTCATAGTCCATGCATGAAGAACGTGCTGGCCTTGAAGGCTTCTATTATTAAGTAAAAGTTCGAAGACACATGTTTACAATGTACGTCACTAGCCCCAATAGTAGAGCATTCGAGCCACTGCTTGATCCTAAAAGAGCTAGTTGATCTCTATAATGCCTTGCGGGATGAGCCAATGTGAAAATTCCTTTGCTCATACAATGAGGGAGTATATATAACCAAGGGTGACTTGTTGACTACCCTTATGATTGTTTGACTTCCTATGAATTTTCAACTTACATGACTCTTTACATTACATGTGTGCCCTTTGGACTTCCACTCTACAATACAGTTTGAATACTATATACACGATCCACAATAGTGATGTGGAATATGACCACTCATGACATGACATGACACTGATGACATGGGCTGCTTGATGATGTGGAAATGTTAATTCATTGTTGTTGCTAAGTGTTGGATGTCTTCTTGAATATGCTTTCTCTTCACCTTGGCATGGCTTGGTGATGTGTAATCTTCAATGATATTTAGTCTTGGATGGTGGTCATAAACTTATGTCCCTTTGCTTTCTCTTGATTGATCAACTCATGATTTTAGCTAGAAGAGATTATTTAGTAATGATTCCCTCCTTCTTCTCCTTCTCCATCATCTTTCCATGACATGGTAGTGTACATGTTCCTGCAATTCACTCATGACGAGACGACATCAATCCGAAAACCCCTAAGTCTTAGATGATGCATTCTAATCCACCAAATTAGTTTGAAACAAGTGATAGGTTGGGAAGAGGGGATCAATGACTATGTATCATAGTTCCAGAAGCTAAGGGAAAAGCTTGAGCTCTAAGACTACGCATTGCATAGCTCAAGGAGGCCTCAAGGAGAAGAATGCACAGATTTTGGATCCAGTGGGGTCACACTGACGGAATGGACACTCGGAGAGCCAACTGCACAGTTTGGGGTGTCAATGTCAATTTTATTCTATGCATTTCACAGTAGCACTCAGGGGATGATCTTGAGGCTTGAAAATGTGAAGTTCGTAGTTCAAGCTAGGCTGGACGACATAACTGCGCAACTCTGGAAGTTAAGGTTAGGTCCTGGGCATAAGAATTGTGCAATGCAGTAGCCCTAGGAGATAGGAATTGCAAATTGTGCAGTATCAAGCAACATGGTCACAACTTATAGGCTGAGACTAAGCAATACACAATTTAGTTAGTGCTCAGTGAAGCTAAGTTGCTCGGTCATGAAGGTTTTCTGAAAATGGCTAAGTGTGGGATGGGTGATCAACTATGATGAACCTTGAATGTGATTAGACACTTAGCATAATTTGACAAAACGACAACATAGATCATACGAACACATGAAAAAAGCATTTCCCTTCGTGTGACTATCTTACGAGAAGATTTGACAAGTGCGGCGCTTAAGATAGACTTTAGGACGACCATGAAAACATGTGACAGTGCTCAAGACTTTTTGTATGGGTGCGACATATGCTTACATGGTTAGAAAAAATTATATACACAAATATAGACCTTTGAAACCATCAGAATAGCCTTGTAAACATTGCACGACAACCAAACAAGCCAAAAGACTATAGTTAACCCACCATGCAAAAGGGACCAAAGCACTACAAGAAAGATCATAAAATAAGATCCAGTGTTTCCTACAACAATGTAGATGACCAAGAACAACTCTGAAATTGAGTGTAAGCAAAAATTATGGAGGGTTTTGCAGCAACTACAACATGTCCACTTTCCATCTAGCCATTCTTGAGCAGGACGTAAGGTGGATAGAGGATATGTTGTTAGAATGTTTGTGTGAGGGAAGGAAACCAGCCAAAACTTGTGACATTGATATGAAATATCTTCCACTATGAAACCAAACCACCAAAAATTTGTCTCCGAGGCCTCCACTACTACTCCATCTAAGAAATCAAGAGGGAACAACCTAGGGGGTTGAGTGAGTCTCACATAACCCACATATAAATCCACAAATGAA
This sequence comes from Pinus taeda, assembly GCA_000404065.3. Taxonomy (NCBI): domain Eukaryota; kingdom Viridiplantae; phylum Streptophyta; class Pinopsida; order Pinales; family Pinaceae; genus Pinus; species Pinus taeda. Next base: position 18,775 of record APFE031679068.1, read on the forward strand.
TCTCCAACATCCCTTATAAACCGATTCACCTTTATCAATGACTTGTAATTATAAATTAGATATTTTTTCACACTTAACTTGCAAATTCCACTTGTAATGTCTAAGAGAACTCCCTCATCCCAATCCCCTCTACAATTCCTTTTATAGGAAGCTCCTAATTGCATCACTAAAAAAAGAATCTCTACTTGCATTCCCTTCTGTAATGCCATTCTATTGGCACAACTTCCCTAAAATACTGATAATCATAAATAAAATCAAGTAAATTGTTGGCACCCCATGCTTCCTCTCTTTTTCCAAAATAGAATAAATTCTCTCTTTCTCCGAATGTTGAACCCACTGAGAGTGCCAAAGAGATGGGAAATATATGGATGTCTAGTGCATACAAATACAATATATATAGAGTGAGCGTGAGCCGAAAGATACAAAGAGACTTGGATGTCTCTTGCATAACAACACAACTGTTGGAAAGTGAAAAATGACAAGACTTGAGTATGCATTGTTATGGTTATGTATTGTTAATATAGAATGTAATATTTTAATTAAACTGTTTGGTTTACAATTTCAATTAAATTTTATTACTTCAATATAGAAAAAATATTAAATTTAATAATTCAAAAGAAAGGTATGTATTATTTTTGAAATTTTTATATTTTTAATTAGAATATTTATAAGCTATATAATTATGGCCAGACTCTCCCAGTTTAGTGTGGAAGTGATCTTGTAATGTTTTGTCATGTTATGTTATTTAAATATGTTTACTAGGTCAAATGAAATAAAAATAAAAATTAAATTAAATTTATGTACAGTTGAAGACGACTCTCTCTAGCCTAGTGTGGAAGAGATCTTGTCATGTTATGTTATCATTATGTTACTTAAACATGTTAAATAAGTTAAATTACATTATTATATATATATATTATTATATATATAATATATTATATATATATATATTAAAATTAAATTAAAGTACACTTCAAAACTTTGGGGCTCCAAGTTTTGACGACCCATGGTTTTTCCAATGGTATTATTCTCTAATGCGAGCCATTTAAAAAAATAAAATTCCAATTAATGTGGGGTTCCAATTATCTAAAAATTGTGGCATGCTCTTGAACTAATGTATACAATAAACATTTAAATTCTGAAAATTTGTTTTTATCGTATTTTTAAGGTAATTGCAGAAAGAAAGATGGAGGAGTTCATTGCAATAAGCCAATGATTTGAACCTTCGAAGCCTGCTATGATGTATTTTCTCTTACCTCCTTTTTGTTTAAAGATATCATTTCTTCCTTTATAATAAAACATACTTGTAATTATTATGCTTATCAAGTGAAAGGGAATTCGATATTGAATAATTTTGTATTTTTAGGATTGAGGTGTATCTATTTTGATGGGTGTCCCTCATTTAGACACAGTGTTTGCGATGAATCATCTAAATTTTTGAACAAAAGGACATTGAAATGCACCTTCTTCAGAAACTATAGGGCCCCATTCAAATTTTTCATGCCTCGTAGAGTTGTATTTGAGTAAGGTAAAACTTCAATTATTATTCAATGATGTGATAATTTGTTTTGTTAGATTTCCTTGCTAGAAATTCTCCTACGAAACAATTATCGTATATAGATATTTGTTGGCTTTTCAATGTATGTAACAATACGAATCTCCGCTTTCGAGATGTATTTTATGTTCTTAATAGACCTTTGCTTGAATTTTGTATAAATTTGAATTACTGGAAGTAATTTAGTTATTAATTTGTCATTCCTTATTTCTGTGGAGATTATTGAACTAGATAAATTTATTACCCATCACGTTTCCTTTGCAGATATGAACAAGGCATTTTGTTACACGAATAAAAGACAAAGTTTGCAAATATCAAAAATGGATTTTGAGAAGGAAGTAAAATGGATTTTGAGAATAGGATTTTGAGTATTGGTATTCAAGTTATTAAGTATACCGTCAAGGAGGAAGTAAAATAGATTTTGAGAATAGGATTAGTGAGTTGTTTGGAACATTAGGTGTTAATGGTTCTTTGTGGGATACATTTTTAATCTAATAAATAAGGAATTTAAGTGTCTAAAATCAATAGTTAAATTTGGAATGACCGATTTTGGTGGAATATCCTCATGCATATCAATGTTTTGTTTTTGTGGAATATCCTCATGCCTATTAATGTTTTTGGAAAGAATATATCTTTTGGATTTTGGTTGAATATCCTAAAGTTTTATGATTTTTACCAAATATTATAAGTTTCCTTTCAAAAATGTATCTTATTTTATTTATTACACTAAATAGAACATGATGGGTTGGATGATCACATTTTTTAATTTTTTTAATTTTAGAACTATATATTTTTAATAGATTTAATTTAACATTATATATAGAAATTATTAATTTTTTATTTTTAAAATGTAAAATATGAATTTTGGTTGAATATCTTAGATATCAATATTATAAATTATTTATTTTTTGAATTATTTTAAATAAATGAAATTTAAAAAATAAATATAAATGATAAATTTTGGTGAAATAACTTGAGTATCAATTTTTATGAAGGTTTTATTTTTATTTTATAAAATTTAATTTAAAATATAGACCATATTAGATCCATACCTAGCAACCACAAAGAGGGATCAAATCTCTTTTTACTCTAAAATAGGTTTGCATCCAAGAGATTTGATCCCCCTCAACACTTGATAGATACTGAGTTAAGATGGTTCTATGCTAGTATTTAGTTGACGATTTACTCTCTTGAACTCAAATAGAAGAGATGCTATAAGGTTATGTTATGTAAATTGTTGGAAGTAATGCTTCCATGTGTTGTTGTGAGTTATCATTGTGAGAGTGTGATTCTAGAAGTAGTTATTTCCCTATGTGTGTGAGTTGTTGGGTTGTGTTATATTCTTTCCACATAGTTAACAGGGGGTTTGAGGGGTACCCGTAATCCCACTTTATGGGGTCCGGAGTAGCACCCCGGAAAATTTTGGTTTTGGACCCTATGTTAGGTTGGGAGGACCCACCTATGGTTTTGTGCATGATTTTTGCACATGTTTTTTGGACGCGATGGTTTTCGGTCCATGGTTTTGGACCCGATGGTTTTTTGGTCCATGGTATTGGATGCTTCAACATGTATAAATATGTATTGTAACATTGAAAGTAACATAATGAAAAATCAAGCTCGTAGTCCCAGTTTTGGGATCCAATGGGAAATCTTTGTGTATATGTGTTTTATGTGTTATTCTCTCGCATTTTTATTTTTCGTGTGATTTAGAATTCGTATGTTGGTAATTTCTGTATAGGGTTAAAACCTACATGAGTTGCCTATGAGTCATAGATCAGTCTTCTCTGGATATTATCATCTAGAAGTCGGCGATCTAATTCTTATATATGTAACTTCTTTGTGTGATCAATAAAAAATAAGTGTGATTTGTGTTGTGCATAATATATTTGCTCTCTCTATTTTTTAACATGGTATCTGGTTCAACCTTGACTCTCTCAAAAGATGGGTTGAGTTCATGCAATTTTAGCCATGATACTCCTTTGTACATAGATTAGTTTAATAGAGTGTTTGATCTATAGTTTGTATGAGTAATTGATTTGTGTGTGGACTATGGATAATTGTATGCAAAGGAGAATTACGAAGATCCAATGTTGTTGCTATTTTGTGAAGTTCCATTGTGGACAAATCTTTGTAAAAGAAGAGGAGATATACTTATGAACAAGTTGGATCAACATAGATTTGGTTTGATCTAGTGTGGATCTACAATTGAGAGAAATGACTACATATTTTAAATGGTGGTTCTTGAGATTATCAGATGGTGTATACGTACAATTGCGGCATATAGGTGGAATGTTGGCATTTTTATTTCTAGATATGAACTAATAAAACATTGTGTTATTGGTTATCGAGAGATCGAGATCTAAATGCAATAGATCTGATGGAAAATACCAATATGCAAAGTTGTTATTATTATATTTGATCTAATTTGCAGAGATCAATAAAGAGCAGTCATTGATTTTGTCTTTGTACATTCTAGCTGTTGGTCTTTGTGTTTTTATTGGTTATAAAAAGGGTTGGTGGTTCCTAAACTGGAAGCCCTGGTGTCTGAAACATCAATTTTGGTGTGCTATTAAGTTCAAGTTGAGTGATCAAATTTTGAACACATATAGTATTGAGACCTCCATCCTAGCAGCTCGTAGATAGCCAAAAGTAAAATAACCAACATATGGTGGTTGGTCCATAGGATGGTTCATTACTTGATGGCTCTTATCGCAGAAGCCCCGACAAGTTCAAGTGTCAATATTGTTGATCATGCAAAGTTCATCAATAATGGTTTGAGGCGGTTACGTTTTAAATGGAGTTCAAGTGACAGCTCGAAGATGTGGCGGTGAAAGAGCGTTCTTTGTGAGATTCCAAAGTCTACGTGAGTGTTGATGAAGACGAGTCACACAAAGATTATTCATGTTTTTTTAATATGTGTTTTCAATATTTTCCATGTAAGCATTAAGGAAGGGTGTTGGAATTAATGCTTCCATTTGTTGTTTTGAGTTGTCATTATGAGTCTCTAGGTGTGATTAGCTATTCCCCTATGTGTATGAGTTGTCTATGAGTCATAGATCCACCTTCCTCGGATCTTCTCATCTAGAAGTCGGTGATCTAATTCTGATCTAATTCTTATATATGTAACTACTTTATGTGATCAATAAACAATGAGTGTGATTTATATTGGGTGTAATCTCTTTGCTCTCTACTAATACATATATACTACCTGCAATATAACCATACTATTTCCCTCAAGTTTATGTTTATTTTATTTTTATGTAATCTAATCTAGTCAAAATGTTAGATGATATAATATAAAAATAAAAATAAAAATAAATTAAAACATTTTGAGTAGATGAAATTACATCAATAATAATAATAATTTTAATTATTAATAATTAAAAGAGGCTAAATTCATCTTACTTTCTAATATGTCAAGAGCTTTAACTTTTACCATAGATTTTGGGATTGTAATTATTGAATTTAGAATTAAAATATATAAATAAAATATGACAAATAAATTTTTAATTTGACTTGGGAAAAAATCAAAATTGATAGAGTCATATGGTAGTGGTTTTGAGAAGTTGGTTTAGTGTACCCATGGTTTTAAATTCAATATTCAAATAAATGAGATGTTTCTCTAAATTTAGGGACTTGTCTTTAGTTCAACTTTTTTGACAAATTTAGGTACCTACCTTTAGTGCAACTTTTTGGACTTTTCGGTGATGAAATTAGGCAGAGAAATTTGAGGTGAAATCATGATTTTTGTTAATTAAACTGGGTTTTTGAGTGTATATATGGATTAGGCATCTTGAAAAACCCGTAGGGAACTTGATTGTGCAAGGGTTACCCATCAAACTTGTGATTTTAATAAATTCCAATTCGGCAGAGAAATTTGAGGTGAAATCATGATTTGTGTTAATTAAACTAGTTTTCTGAGTGTATATATGGATTAGGCATCCTTAAAAACCCCTAGGGCACTTCGATTGTGCAAGGGTTACCCATCAACCTTGTGATTTTAATAAATTCCTGCGGGATTTTAAATAAATTAAACCAGAGAAACCAAGAAAAGCTTCCAAAAAGTTCCACTTGATCTAAAATTGATCTAAGACAATTAATAAGGTATTACAAACACGTGCATGGATGTGCCTATGATATTTTATGCAACGGATCGATAAGATTGCAAAACACATAAGCAATGAAGCAGTTAAAGAAAACATAATAGGCAAACATATAATCACAACAAGTTTAATAAGGAGTTCACCCAATACTCCTCGGCTACGTCTCTTGGTCCAGCCTTCAGTGGTGGCCTCCCTATTATGTTTTCAAAGCAGAGTTTTTACAACAATGAGCTCAATTTGAGTTTCGCTCAACAAATACAAATCAAGAAAACTATACTTGGATACCCCAAGTCCCTCGAGTACACAGACTCTCTTTACTGACTTTGGACCTCTATTGGTCACAGTAGTATGAGCCCAATCTAAAACCCATACATGACACGCATTAAAGAGGAGTGTGCTTGAACCTCTCAAGCCTTTTCTGGAGTGCACAGACTCTCTCACACTCTCTGTCTCTGTCTTAGCTTTGGCTCGATGCTGCCTTTGCCTTTGTAGGTTAGCTTGGCTTCTTCTCTCCGCGTTTGGCTTACTTCCTATTGCTCTCTGCTCTTAGTTTACTGCTTGTTTCTTTCGTTTTTAGTTGGTGGCTTTAAATCCAATCTGCTCCGTGACTGTTCGTTTTCACTTCCCTACTTTCTAGTTCCCATACCTTTGTCCATTTGAATTCCCTCTGTCATACATAATCAGTCACTGTATAATGCCTCACAGGCAGGTGGCCACCTATTTCATAACAAATGAGTGTCAGTTCTCTTGGATGTATTTGAAACGACCGTTTTTTTCTGTTAACTCCAAGAATGGTCGCGAAACACGACCTTCTGCCAGCGCATCATCCATATCGTACTTCAAACCCTATACAACTCTCCCTATTAACCTCATCAAATCTGGTCATCCATCGGAACGCATCTATGTCGTTGATCTAGGGGCCTGAGATCCTACGGTCATTGTTCATATTGGGCGGCTAAGTAGCATGATGTTTACTTGTTCGATGTGAACGGTTTCTCTCTCTTCCGCCGGATGCGTGGCAACCATTATATGGCATCAAGCACGACTCGGTTGAAACCGCTTACCACTCGAAGCCCTTTTGATATCTTGTCGGTTTTTACGGAATCCCGCTTCTGACAGAATCAGAATGATATCCGTTGCATTTTACTGTATTTCGGGTCTGGGTGCTTGTAGCCTTTCCTTCTCCGAGGGGTTTTCCCTACAATATGCGATTAGCGACTTGTCGCTAATCGCATATCAGAAAAAACCCTAATTTCGCGAAATGGCCTCTCGATTTTCTAATTTGCGATAACGCATGTTACCATGGGCCGACAGTCTGCGCGCTTGATCGACAGTCCTCATTGCTCCACGCTGATCAAAAATTGCAACTGTTATGAGGATACCTTCGATAAGCTTGATCTTCACAAGATTTGTAACCTTTGGCATAATTTTTAAAGAGTTCATGAAAACTTAGAGAGTGTTCTAGGATCCCATTTGGATCACACCTTCCCACTGAAAAAGCTTTTGGACCACCAAAATTTGGTTTCTAAGCATCAATCAAGTGAGGATATAGATTCCTCACTTGCCCAATTTCTATCCATCTTGCACTGCTTGGTTTTGAACCCTTGAGTCCAATCGTGAGGTACTCAACATCCCCTCTGCATGTAGTTCTCACCTTCTTGTCCAAAACTGTATCTTCCTGTAATTCATTGAGATATTCAAGCAACAGATCATCAATACAAGGCAATTGATTGTGCTCTTCAGGATCTTCAATCAATGAAGGTTCAAATAGTCTCAAGCTTTCTACATTAACTACTGAATAGATGTGCATGTAAGCTGGCAAATCAAGGTGAAAATCGTTCTCACTAATTTTCTCAAGTATCTTGAAAGGTCCAAACCTTATTGGCTTCAACTTCTTACCGTCACATTGCATTCTGTCTTTGCTAATATACAACGAGACTTGATCGCCAACTTGGAAACTATGATCAATCTGATGCTTATCATGCCTTGCCTTGTACTTGGCTTGGATCTTTTCCAGCTATTCCCGTGCTCCCTGGTGAATCTCTTAGATTTGTTCAATGAAATTGGTTGCCCTGTCCACATCGTTGTGTTCATCAACCACTATGTCTTTACCAAAGACAAAATCCAAGGGAGACCTTGGTGTGAAACCAAAACAGGTCTCAAAAGGAGATCTCTATGTAGAAGGATATTTAGCCCGGTTGTGAGCATGTTGCACATAACACAAATGTTTATCCCAAAGCTTGGGATGCTTGTTGCAATAGCCTCTGAGCAACTAGACCACTGTTCGATTGACCACCTCTGTTTGGCCATCTGTTTCTGGATGAAAGGCTGTGCTCTTCTTCAGTCTGGTGTCCATCAATTCCCTCATCCTTGACCAAAACATCCCAACAAATCGGGAATCTCGATTAGATACAATGGAAGTGGGTAATCCAAAATGAACCCATACATGCTAAAAGAACAACTTTAATGTTTGTTGAGCTGTAATCTATTTCTTACAAGGTATTAAAATACACATTTTGTTGAAACTATCCACAATAACATATACATAGTCATGACCTCTTCTGGATTTAGGCGGTCCCCCAACAAAGTCCATGGAAACACTTTCCCAAGGATGAGAAGGAACTGGTAGTGAAGTGTACAAGCCTAGTTTTCTACTGTTGGGCTTGCTTTTAACACACATGGTACACCCTCTTACATATCTAGAAATTGTTTCATTCATTTTTGGCCAATAACAAAATATTTGCAGCTGTGCAATTGTTTTATTTACACCAAAATGACCTAATATCAAGGAAGTATGTGCCTCCCTAATTATGTTACTTCTCTGTGTTTGAGGATTGCATAAATTTCCAACATGATACAAGATTTAGTCCTTAACATGATAATCCAATTCTTCTACTTGTTTGCCATGACTTAAAGTTGCATATACATCTCTAAAATCTATATCTTGTGCATACTATTCAATGTAGCTTTCATGCAATAATGAGTTATGCTTAAATATAGTAGATGCATTTATGATTGGCATGGACAACATATCTACAACTTTATTGTGTATGCCCTTTTTATATATGATGACAATATGAAATTGTTGTAGAAAACCCATCCACTTATAGTGTCTTGATTGCTGCAACTTATTTTGTGAGTGTAAATATTGAAGTGGTTGATGATCAGTGTGTATAACTGTCTCTTTGCCCATTAGATAATGTTTCCACTTTTTCACACTCTGTACTAATGCATACAATTCTTTATCATATGTGGGATAATTAACTACTGTAGAATTAAATGGCTCGGAATGATAACATATGGGTTTACCATGCTGCATCAACACTCCTCCCATGGCATGGTCACTAGCATTCATTTCAATCTCAAAGGTTCTTTGAAGATCCAGCAGTGATAGTACTGGTGTTGTACTAATATTTTATTTTAAGTTGTCGAAGGCTTTTTGTTGTTTCCCTTCCCATTCAAACACTTTATTCAATCCTATTAAAGCATGTAAGGGAGTTGCAATCAAGGAAAAGTTAGCAATAAACTTTCTCCAATACTGTGCTGCTCCTAGGAAACTTCTAACTTTTGTAGAAGATTTAGGTTTAGGGCAGTTTACAATGACTCGAATCTTAGAGGTATCTATCTTGAATTCAACACCCCCTACAATATGACTCAAATAATTCAAAGATTTTTTGCCAAATTCACATTTTGATAGCTTAACATAAATATTTTCTCTTTTCAAAACATCTAGAGTCTACTTTACATGCTCCAAATGTTCTTCCCATGTTTTACTAAATACAAGTATGATATCTAAATATACAAGGACAAAATCATCAATAAAAGGCCTTAGTACATCATTCATTATTCTCATGAAAGTAGCAAGAGCATTAGTTAAGCCAAAAGGCATAACTAACCAATCATACAATCCATGCTTCGTTTTGAAAGTAGTCTTCCATGGATCGTGTTCTGCAACTCTGACTTGATGGTAGCCACTATGGAAGTCCAACTTGGAAAGGTAAACAACTTCTTTCAATTGATCTAATAAATCATCTATGCGAGGAAGGGGATAACGATTTTTGTTTGTTATCTTATTCAGTGCTCTGTAATGAATGCACATTCTCCATGAGCCATCTTCCTTTCTCACTAAGACAATTGGAGACCCACATGGTGATGTGCTAGGTCTTATGAACACTTTCTTGAGCAACTCTTATGTCTGCTTCTTGATTTTTGCATTCTCTAAAGTAGACAACCTATACATTCCGATGTTAGGCAATGGAGCATCCTATTGCAAATTAATATCATGTGCTATTTCCTTTTTGGGTGGTAGGCCTTTAGTTTCTTGAAATAGTATATCATGTTCTGAAACAAATTTTTCTAAATCAGTTTGCTTTTTAGCATTACAGCCTTCAAATACATTAGTTTTATCAGGTTTATTTTCCTTTACAACCATCAGTAAAAATTGTTTTCATGAATTTACAATTGTTTTCATTTTCCCCAAGTTTATGAGAGTATAATTATTCTTAAGTTTATGAGATCTTACAATATATTCGATTCCATCATTAGCGAGTTGATACTTATTTTCAGCTCTATAGAAAATGGCTTTTCTATCGTATAAGTAAGGACTCCCTAAAACAATTCCACAAATATCCAATGGAACAATATCTAGCTCAACCTCATCTACAAATGCTCACCCAAAAGAAAACCTAAGTTTACATTGTCTAGTCACTTGTAGTTGTGCTTTATCACATACCCAACCCAATGGATATGGCTTCTTGTGAGGTGTGGTTAGTAATCCCAACTTCTTTACAATTGCTTTAGAAATTAAGTTTATTTATGAGCCACTATCAAACAAAGTATCAATCTTTTGATGCTTGGAAATAACTCTAATATGAAAAAGCTCATGTCTCTTCCTTTCATTTTCTTCATTATTAGTAGATTGTTTCTTCATTATCAGTAGATTGTGCAGAATTACTAGTAGATGCTTCAAAATTTTTACCTTTTATACCTGTGGTTGTGATCGTTTTTTCATCCCCTCAGTCTGACCCTAAATCCTTCTGAATAGCTGGAGGAGTCTTCTTATTTTTGCCATCGTACTTCTTGGGCCTTAGCTCCCGATGAAGAATTGAGTAGTGTTCATCATGATACCCATCCTTTTTGGAGTGAGTGCATTAAGGTTTGGTCCTTTGTACAATATTTGTCTTCCTCTCTTTCCATTTCTGCTTTCTTTTTTCCTTGTTCTTGCTTGGAGTGGGTTTTGATGATCCCCCAACCTCGGGGTTCACATTCTTGCCTCTAGACTTTAGATGTGTAGCTTGAACAAATACCTCATCTATGCTTGTAGGATTAAACATGAGAATGGTGTGCTTTAAATAGTTATGTAGACCACCTATATACTTCAAGAGAGTTTCAGGTGAGTCTAAAGATATTCCTAGAATCAAAGCTCTTTATCTAAACTAGTAGGTGTAGTTTTGTACACTTTTCCCTTTTAATTGGCGAAGAGTTTGCCAACTCATCATAGCTTGTTGCATATAAGCTAGTGGATAGAATTGTTTATTAATTGCAAAAACAAATTCACTCTAGACAGAAAGAATTTTACCATGCTTCTTCATGTCAGCTTGTGTTCTCCCTTCCCACCACACCAAGGCAGTTCCTCCAAGGCGTAGGCTAGCGAGTTGAAGCTTACTTCTGTGTGAATCAATGCTCTACACCCTGCAATATACATCAATCTCCCTAATCCAATTATCGAGCTTCTCTGCATTCAACTCTCCATCATATATTGGCAAATCAAATTTAACATCTAATTTAATTAAAAATGCTTTCTTATTTTAAGGACTATGAGGAGGTGTGGGAAGCTTTTCTTCTTTCACTTTTCTTTTAGAATGGTAATTTAGGAGAGATTCTTCTACTCATTTGTCATGCTCCGAAGTTGAAGAATCTTCACTTCGACCTTTGTTAAATTCTCTATACATTTCCTCTACCATGGCTCTCATGGTCATGAAACTGTCCATGAACTCGGAGTCTCATTCCAAGGGACTTTTTTCTGCCATTTTCCTCCTAGGATAGATTCTTCTAATTTCTAGGTTTCAATCAACTCTCTTTCTCCTAATTTGAGCTTTGTTCTAGTTAGCATTCAACAAAAAATCCAACACAAGCTTGTCTAACCTTAGCAATCTAGAGCTCTCATACCACTTGATGTGATATTGATCCAAGACAATTAATAAAGTATTATAGACTCATGTGAATGGATGTGCCTATAATATTTTATGAAATAACAACATGAGAAATTCAATATTTCCAACTCAAAGTCAATTAATTAAATATAACAATCAAATCAATTCACTATTTTTTAAACACAACTAACATATCAATTTAATTAATTAAATATAACAACCAAATCACTATTAATTAAATATAACAATCAAATCAATTCACTATTTTCTAGACACAACTAACATATCAATTTATTTAATTAAATATAACAACGAAATCACTATTTTCAAGAAAGATGGCATATTAATTCAAGGTTTCGAACTCAAAGTCAATTACCAAATCAATTCACTATTTTCTAGACACAACTAGCATATCAATTCAATTAATTAAATATAACAACCAAATCACTATTTTCGAGACACAACTGGCATATTAATTCAAGGAAGTGTGAGGTGTAGGAATTGACTGAATGGATAAAAGTGGTTTAGGCAAAAAAAAAATAAAAATCTTATTGTTTGAATCATGTTTTTGTTTTTTTAGAGGGGTGGGACTCCTCGAGGAACCTAGAAAATATCAACATCCATCACATCATGATGCATCATAGTTGGGTCATAGTGTGTCATTAATAATGGACACCTCCTCAGAGGAACCTAGAAAATATCAACATCCATCACATCATGATGCATCATAGTTGGGTCATCCTGTGTCAACCCCTTGGTGGGGAGGTTAATAATGGCACTCCCATCCACTGGAAATAAGCACTCAAAATCTTAAAATTTGATAACTGGGTATACAAAAATCCCTATTTGATTTTATGAAAATCTTGAAATTTGATAATTAGACTTACAAAAATCCCTATCTGATTTTATGAAAATTTTACCAGAAATCCCTATCTAATTTTATGAAAATTTTACAGGAATTTCCATGATTGTCAAGGCTAAAAAACATCCTTATGGAATTCTCATCTTAACCAAAAACAACTAGCTAAAAAGTTTCAAGGTTTAACTACAAGTAGATGCGTTCTTGCATGGAGTCAATTTTCTAGACACTATAGTGGTCAGATTTCATTATTAAAATGCATCTAAGCTCCATGGTTAAAAGCATATATGCCTGGTACAGTATTAGATAGAAGGTCAATGATTGTCAATGCTAAAAAACATCCTAATGGAATTCTCATCTTAAGAATTACAAGGTCAATGAATTACAGAAATAAAAACACTAGTTGGAAAAAAAGAGTTGTAAACACAATCAAACGCATTCTTAATTAAAGAGAACCCGTCGAACCGCCTTAAAGCTCTTGTAGTTCGTTTTGCTCTGAGAAGTCTTGCGTCGCTGTGTATTGTCACTCCAGCCATTAAGTCACAATTTATTTTATTTTTATGTAATTTGATCTAGTCAAAATGTTTAGATGATATGATATAACAATAATAATAATAAAAAATTAAAACATTTGACTCATGAAACTAAATCAAAATAAACAATAAAATTATTAATTATTAAAAGAGACTAAATTCATCTGGATTTAAACATATATAAATAAAATATGGCAAATCAATTTTTAATTTGAATAGTGGAAAACATCAAAATTGATAGACTAGTATGGTAGTGGTTTTGGGAACTTGATTTAGTTTACCTATGATTTTAAATTCAATATTTCGAGCAATCAAATATAAATTTAGTATTTTGAAAAGTAAACTAATTAAATATAACCATATCTACATGATCAATTCACGATTTTTTTTTCACGGAAAAAGCATAATTGTATTTGTATAAGAAATATAAAAGAGTCCAAATGTACATTGAGTCAAAACATAGCATATGTTCCAAAGGTAATGAAACTTAACCATCAGTAAAGCCATATCTTGATATAGCGAGATCACGCCTTAGACAACCATAACGATAGAGCAAAAAAGGAAAAACAAGCGCCGAAATGAGACCATATACAAAAACCAAGATCAGTATAATGGTCCTCATTGTGCAAAGACAAGAGAAACTGTATGCAATCGGAAGTACGCCGAGAGATTGAGATGAAGCCTTTTAAACCAAAACACATAGCACATAGCAACTAGCATCTTATATAGCAAAGAAGTAAAAAGAGAGAGAACTATGAGAACTTTGAGAGAAAAACTAGAAATTGGGAGGGAAAAATTCTTTTATGGAAAAGGATTTTCCATCATAGGAAACCTGAAGATGCCACAACCCCGGAGAAGCTTGAAGACCTTTTTTTGATAAGGAGTCAGCAATTTGATTTTGTTTCATGCAGATGTAATTTACTAAGCCAAGCTCCAAATGAACCTGATTCGATCTAACCACCCCACGAGATGAGGCTTGGAGATGGTATTTTTCCCAGCAACATAATCCACCAAAACTTTTGAGTCCCCAAAAATAGAAACATGTTGAAGATTTAAAAAGAGACACAAGCTCATGAGACCTGCAAGAGCCATCGCCTCGGCCAGAATATTAGTACCCCTCCCCCAATTACAATGAATAGAGAACAAAATGGTATTTGAATTTTTTGATCTATCATCGACGAAAAGATTGTGCGAGATAGAAATGTTCCTACATATTTTCATCGGGAAACACCTGTTTTCTTCAACAGCCTTGTTTATATGAATACTGAGGGAATTCATGGCCAATATGAATAAAAGAGGGGATAGGGGGCAACCCTGGCGGAGGCCTCTAGATGCTAGGAAGAAAGCCGATGGAATCCCATTGACAATGACTGCATAATTTACCTTTTCTACGCAAGCCATGAACTAGTTGATCATGTTTGCTCTTAATCCAAACTTTGCTAGCAAACATCTTATGAATGCCCAATCCATGCAGTCATAAGCTTTACAGAGGTCAATTTTTAGAATGACAACATCGCTTTTTTTAGCGTGAATGACAAAAAGAATTTCTTGAGTTGTAGCAACCGCGTCTAAAATGTTCCTCCCCTGTAAAAAGGCATGTTGATTCTTTGTTAAGAATTGTGATAGAGTTCCTTTGATCCCGTCTGCGATAATTTTTGATATTATTTTGTAAGATATATTACACAGAGAGATCAGACAGAAATCCGTGAAAGAGATGGAATTTTCTTTTTTTGGGATGAGAGCTATATTGGTGGATGTTGTTTTCTGGTTAATGCTACGTGACATCCTGGACCCTTCCACCATTTTTAGTAGGTCAGATTTGATGATGTCAAAAAAGTGACAAAAAAACTCTATTGACCACCCGTCTGAGCAAGGGCATGTGTCCCTTTTAAAGGCTTTTAGAGTTCTCAGCAGTTCCTCCTCAGTAACAGGATGAAAGATTTGATTATTTGTATCCTCACTGAACATCTGAGGAAACACATCATTGCCCCACAGAATATCGTGAATGGACCTGTTTTTCATTCTCTTATATTGTTTTTCAAAATATCTCATTGCCTCCTTTGAGATTTCCCCTTGGGAATATAAAAAGCCCCCACTTCCATCACTTATTTTCCAGATTGAATTTTTTTCCCTTCTTGCACTCGCAAATTTATGGAAGAACTTTGTGTTCTTGTCCCCTTCTCTTAGCCACAAAGCCCTACTCTTCAGCCTCCAAGATAATTCCTCCTGTTCTAATATTTTTTATTTCTTCCTTTGCAACTCCTTTATGTGACCTCTCATTTGAAAAGATATGTTGTTCGATGCCATGGCTTCCAAAGCATAATCTAACTCCTTTTGAATTTTCCGAAGGTCAGACCTCTTGGATTGCCTTTTCTTAAATTTCCATTCTTTTACCTCTTTTCTTAAAAAATCCATTTTATCTCTGAAAGTCATAAAGATCGAGCGTGGATTAGAAGGCAACAGCTCACACCAGAGTTTTTTAATGAGATCATTAAAAGTTGGGTCTTCGAGAAACGTCCTATTGAATTTGAAGGAATATCCCTTCCTGAATCCTTTTTCCTTCCACCCCAACACTATCGATCTATGATCAGAAATAAACACCTTTTCAATCGATGAAAAAGGCATGCCCATCTTTTCAATTAAACTAACATGAAGAAAACGATCAAGCCTCTTTGCGACATAAGCTTTATCAGATCTTCCATTTCCCACGTCGGATGCATCTGAGCTGGGAGGATATCCACAAAATTCCTATACAACAACTCATTTTTTAATTTCTCGGCCAACGGGTCCTTTCTCTTGTTTAAGCACCAAATTTCATCCATATTTAGAGTGAAGTTTAAGTCCCCTACAATAAGTAAATTTTCAATGTCAAGAACTTCAGAAACAAAAATTTTCTCCCAAAATGACGCTCTATTCCTGTAAGGAGCATAAACATTTAACATATTTATGGGAAACTTATGACCCCTATTTTGAGCTAAAATCAAAATTCGTGCCACACAACTGTATGTTTTTGCCTTGATCCAGACCGGATCCCATAGGACTGCTAATCCACCCGAGAGGCCGTTTGCTTCTACATCCGATATATACCATGAAGGGAACATTTTCCTAAAATAAGATATTGCAATAGAAGAGGCATGCATTGTTTCCTCGATTAAGATAATCTTGGGACTAACAGAGATGAAAAGATCCTTTTACTCCAAAAAAAATTTCCCCACCCCTAGCCCCCGAATGTTTGTTGATATCACAAAATTCATTTTTATAGCTTCTCCGCCCTGTTTTCTTTAAGAAGCCTCTCATCAGTCATATCTACAATAGGAACATCAATAAGTGACAAGTTATGGATAGCCCTGCCCGCACCCTCACCCCTTCCTCTAAAGTGTCTACTACCCCTACCATTTTTCCTTCTTACCATGACGCTACTCGCGGAATCTCGACTAATGAGAGGACATTTCTTGGAGCGAGGTTTATGGGTGGTGAGGACTCTGAGCTCCAAAGCCTTCTTGGAAAGCAAGAAATCCAAATCACTGCCTATCGAATTAGTGGGTGAAGAAGTCAGAGAGTTCACCGGAGTGGGAGAAATCAGGATTTCCTTACCTTTCCCTTTCTGAGAACAAGACACAATGGGAGATGGCGAAGAATGACTAATGAGAATTTCATTGCTATAGTTTATGAAGGGAGGACGAATCAGAGGCGGAATGGGAACCTCATTATGAGAGGTCGGCTCAATGGGATGCATGGGCGGGGATATGAGCGAAAAGGGGGCGCCTTCTAAAGGAGGCATCGAAGGGGAAATAGGCTCCACACGAGAGAGAGGTTTAGATTGCGGAGGATGGCTATGAGGTTCAACAGGTGAAGACGCCTGTAGTCCTTCGTTCCATAGGAGGACGAGCTTATTGAAGATAGAAAAAACCCGGAGTCCGGGTAGGGTGTGGACACCTTACCAAAATTGGATTTTATATGATGAGCTCGCTGAAATTTCCGACTATTATGAAAACCCCGAGAAAAGTTCTTTATTAAATGGCCTGTGTGATGACATGCTGAGCATCTAAAAGGAACCCCCCAAAAATCCAACCTCTGCCTGATTGTCAGCTCCTTCCAGTGAATTTCGATATGTTCCGGAAAACCTCCCCTGTATGATTTATCAATCAATACCCACGCCACTCTCTTATCTTTTTCTCCAAGGCACCATGGATCCACGTAAACACACTTTCCAATGGCATTCCCAATCTCAACCAAGGTTTCTTTTGACCATAATTCCGAAGGCAAACCGGGGAGCTTGACCCAAATGAAGTTGTTTGAAGGGGTATTTCTTAGAGGATTAAAACCCATATACCATCTGTGCAATACCAGGAAGCTACGGTTGCACACCCACTGATGCTTTAGAATGGATTCCAAATCACTTTACTTTAAAAAATGAAAACAATACGAGTCCTTTAATAGGCCAGCAATGATAGGGACATACCCTATTAGCGTTTTCCATTGGGAAACGAGCCAACTTTTCATCATAGAGTCGTTCATTTCCGGGAAGCGCCAACGCCTGATCAAGGCATTTTCTTGGAGACTGGTAATACGATCTGCAAGGTGGGAACTATGTAATCTTATGGCAGCAGGAGGAGGAACAGTCTTGACTGGTTTTTGGAATTTCTGAAATGAACCTTCATCGTGATCCTTCCAAAAATAATCATTTCCATTTTGTTTGGAAGATCGCGAAGGTTCTCCCTTATGCCGATCACAACCACCCACGTCCACTAGTGGGACCGATGGCCTAATCAGCAGGTCCTCTAGAGTGGACTGCCAATCGGATGACAACCTGGCTTTGTCATGGGCGGATTTTGCAATGATGGCAGGTTGTACCATTGCCTCCGTAGCAGATGTGTTGAAGGGAAACTCCATAATTGAAAGAGGCAACAACTCTTACCTCATAGGTACCACGAGAATCCAAATTAGATATGAACTGGACAAGGAGGTACAACCCACATCTTAACAAGATGTCTGGAGAGAGAGGGATAGGAAAGCAGTCTTCTGACTGTAGAACTCACAAAGGAAACCTCGAGAACTAAAGGACTCTCTTCCCCAAAAAGAAAAAAAGATATGAGAAAGCCATCTGTCCTTCTATCTTTAAAAGAGATGGCCTCATCAAGAGCAGGACTCTATCAAGGGGAAAGGAATTTTGAAAATTGACGGCTCCAAGTTAATACATCTGGACGAGCTGTACCCAAGGATAATAATTATTCACGAGAAACTTCAGAGTGACATCACCATGAGTGAACCGTTGGATAACTTCCGAATGCCCGAGGAGAAAACCGGTTCGAAAAAATCAGGAGGGGTCGAAAGGTGGCAAACTAAAACTAGCCCGGAAAAACGAGAAGGGGCTGAAAGCTGGCAAACAAGAATCCAAGACTAAAGAGTAAAACAGACAGAACCCAAGAGAAAATCCTTCACGAAGCTTCTTCAGGACATACTACGGAGCAACAAAACAAACCACAAATACACCACCATGGATCCAATTTAAAATGGACATTTGTGCATGGCTTTCAAATAACTATATAATTCTGAATCTTTAAAGCTCAAAACCATAACCAGTTTAAGAATGACTTTCCAGACATGTTGGATTCACCTCTTTATGGATACCCATAAAATTCTGGGTTTACAGACCCCATCATTTACATTCAAAATTATAGTAGAGAAAAAAAACAGACAGGTCTTCTTTATAATAAAATCAGTCTTTCAAAACATAAGCACATGAAAAACCTGGATAAAATGCTTCAGACTCATAACCAAGAACATAGGTCAAACGCCATTTTATGATTGTTAAAGAAAAAACCTTTCTAAGAAACGATTTTTGTATAGTTCAAAAGAAGGAAAGCTCACTAACGTGGAGCCCCGAGCATGCCGAGAGAAGAGTGCAGCGGAAAAATGTCGTCACACCAAAAACGAGAAAGCAAGGACCGACGATAAAGTAGATAAGATGAAAAGTCCATGGAGGAGACGGTGTGATATAGATAACAGGATTTAGAGAATACACGAAACCCACCACTATGCAAGGAGTGCACAGGGGGAAGGGAGAGAGCAAAAAAAAACTTCCTCCTTGCAAAAAGACTGTTTTAAATATGAGACAACAGCTAAAGGTGGAGTGGAAATGTGGCACCGCATGCAGAAAGCCTTTCTCAAGGAACAAATGTCAGCGTGGATGCATGCATGGAAAGCGTTCCATGTTCAAAGACATGGCATGACAATAGCTCAAGGAAGATCAATGAGGAAACGCACCTGTTGAGTGGATATACTCAAACCATACACATGGTAAACTAACCATGATCAATTCACTATATCTGATACAAAATTTAACTTTTATTTTAATAAATACCAACAACATTTTAAACAAATTAAATCAAAAAATAAACTACTTTTTTTTTTTTAATATAACAACGCTAATATATCAATTCAACTTTAATTTTAAACAAATTCCAAAATAACAACATGATAAATTGAATATTTCAATTTAACTTTCATTTTAAGCAAATTCCAAAATAACAACGGATCAATTCACTATTTTCGAGACACAACTCATATCAATTCAAAACTCATAGATGCCCCTTTTGTTAACTACATTCAAAACTCATAGATGCCCCTTTTGTTAAAGCACTTTTTGCATTAAAAAGTCGTGCTTATAATTTTCGCCCCTTTTGTTAAAGCACTTGCACTTTTTGCATTAAAAAGTTGTGGTTTAAATATTTTTTTAAGATATTCTAGCGTTCAGGTTTTATAGTTAAAATGGTTAAAATGTATTTAAGTTTTTTATGGGTGAGATCAAAGTAGTATTTGGAGGCAGCTTCTCATGTGTGAAAACAAGTAGATATGTTGAAAGGGATGGGTTTCCCATCTTTTCATGTGTTCTTATGCACTCGTACCATTTTAATGTTAATAGTTCGTGTGAGCGATTGTTTAATGTCTTTGTGTGGAGTGGCTCAGTGTTAAGTGAACTAGCGTTGAATGCACCAGGCATGTGTTTGTGCATTTAGATATGGTATTGGGAGTTGCGGTAGTTATTGAGAAGGAAGAGGATGGAAACAAAGTGTGGATGCTCACTGTGGAAATATACACTGGTAGTGGGCTTGTTTGGTCCTTGCAACTTGGAATCCTCGGTGCAGAAAAAAACTCCTAATGGTCTGGAGGTAACTTATTTTACCTTGTTCTTACAAGGTGGTGGAGCTAGTTGGTAAGGAAACCCTGTAGCTGGAGGAGGAAGCTTAAGTGCCCCTGTAATGGTGATTTTCTAGTGTGACAAGGCCTCCTGGGTTTCCCTATGGTTTATGGGTGTCAATTTTGGTAGGTGGTGGCCTATTTTGCACTAACCTCTTGACAAAAACAAAGCCCCTATGTCTGAGTGGCGCTCCATCATTAGTGGTATTCGGGTATGTGGAGGTGTCAAGATTATTGGGTGGGGGTGGTCCTTCACGGGTAGGAGCATTCTTGATGAATTCATGTTATTCTGGATGTGTTGCTTGGGTCTATTTGCAGGGAGTGTTCTTTCTGGTGGAAAGTTTGATGTTTGGTGCCTCTTAGGGGCGTGCCTTCCCCAATGTGAAAGGGCTTCTCTTCCTCTCCTGCTGCCCTTACTGCTTAAGAGGTGACAAACTAGGCTTTGGTCACAATGACACCCCCTCTCGGTGGAAAAAAGGCTCGGAGTTCATAAAAAGGAATTGTAGGTGTGAGAGGAGACGCTGGAGGTGGCAAGCAGGGGCGAGCAAAGGTGAAGGGTCACACTACAATTGGAAGACTTGCAGGGGCGACAACATGGGAAGCGTGGGCCTACAACATGTGAGTTAGTAGGGGCAAGGTCTCCTTCAATGTTGCCTATAGAAGTGTCACGCTCTCATTGCTAGTTTGATGGATAGGGAGGATGTTGCAAAACCAGTTCGGCGTGAGGAGCATGTGGTACAGATGGCCTCTCTCGAGAGGGTACATCACTTTCAAAGTCAACTTCAAGAAAAAGTGGTTGTGCTCTCGCTAGGAAAAACCAACTCACTCAGAAAGAATAAAAGCTAGAGACATGGATGGCCCACTATGAAGGACACTTTTAGTGTGACTTCAGCCCTCCTCCCCCTCGTGGAACGGCGAGGACAACCCTGCATTCATACTATGATTTGTGGTAGTTTGTAAGTTTTGGATTAGAGGACAACCCTACAACGATTACTTGAGACTAGTCTAATTTCTAGTGATTTTTAAGTTTTCACTGTGTTTTGGTGCCTCTAGCCCAAAAGTTATAAACTATGGCTTTTTTACTTTTTTGTATTTTTGTCACTTGATAAATTTTTAGTCAACAAACCCCATAGAGATGAGAGTATCTCTTTTGGAATAAACTCTATGTACTACTTTCTCGAACATTCAAAGAATATTGACTTAAAAAAATGTATCTAAATTCCATCGTTAAAACATATCTAGTAAATAGATAATAAGACGATGAATCACATAAAAAAAATTTAAATTCCATCGTTAAAACATATCTAGTAAATAGATAATAAGACGATGAATCACATAAAAAAAATTCAAGAAAAACAGAAAACACTACTGGAAAAAATAGAAATAGAGCTGTAAACACAATCAAATGCATTCTTAAATAAAGAGAGCCCGTAGATTTGTTATCGTTCTCTTGGCCACTTTAAAGCTCTTGCAGTTCTTTTGTTCTGAGGAGTTCCGAATTACTGTGTATCCTCAGTCCAGCCATTAAATCACAATTTTACCAAAAGCATCATACTAGAAAGAAGGCACAATAATACTCGAAATACGCAACCGGGAATCGAGTAATGCATAATAGAAACAGCGTGTAATACGGTAATGTCCTGTATATTAAGACACTCCATATTGGATCATAATACATCAATGGAAAACTATGTAATAGAGATTTGGATGTATTGAACATAACCTGTTTAGTTAATTACTGTTTGGAAAGCACACTTGAGAAAAAGCAGGGAGCGATGAATTGATCCCTTCCATATTTTAAATTTCAAAAATATTCTCAAAATCTGCTATCTAAATTTTAACATAAAAAAAAACCAAAACGTTTAAAATCAAAATCGACGGTACCGACTTTCTTCATATGGTTCTTTTAGGGCGTCCACGTCTAGAAATTTTGTCCGACCTCCTGGCTTGCTGATCTGGTTCCTGAACTGTTCTTTTAGGGCGTCCACTCTAGAAATTTTGTCCGACCTCCTGGCTTGCTGATCTGGTTCCTGGCTTGCTGATCTGGTCTCTGGTTGATTTTCTACTGTCATTGCCTCTCCTTTAGATTCTCGTACATCATCTTTTGGATCGTGGATCTTCTCGTCCAAAAGGGTTCTCTTCAGTTGAGAAGAGCTCAGCACAGGATTTGATTTGGACTCGTTGGCAGCAGAAGGTGATCCCTTGTTGTCCATAGCTTGGATTTTTTCATTTGTAAAGCAACCCTGTGATACATCACACAGGTTGTTGGATTTCTCAACTTCCTCCTCACTTAGAATCCCAATCACCTGCTTGATGTTTAGGTTTTTCGCCTGCATAATGTAGTACAGTACAAAAAACTGAGAAACCCTTCTGTGCCATCTATTCATTCAGATAGATTTGAAATAAAACATAAAATGAAATCATTCAGATAGATTTGAAATAAAACATAAAATGAACAGAGAAAGAGAGATTTAGAAATCTAACCGGGGGCACTAAGGTCCACTTTCCATTTATCCATTCTTCAACAGGACGTAAGTTGCATGCAGGATATGCTGATAGAATTTTTGTGTGAGGGAAGGAAACTAGCCAAAGTTGGTGACCTTCATGTGAAATTTCTCTCACTATAAAATCAGGCCACCAGCAATCTGTCTCCCAGGCCTCCACTACTACTCCATTTTTTAAGCATTCAGGAGGTAACAGCGTAGGGGGTGGAGCGGGTCTCACATCACCCACATATATCTCCAAAAATGAATTTCCGGCGTTTCTTATAAACCTCTTCAGCTTTGTCAATGACTTGATATTGTCATTATCAGTTAGAGATTTCTTCAGATTTATCTTGCAAATTCCTGTTGTAATGTTAGAAGAACCCCCTGCACCCAAGGCCTTTTATATTTCTTGTTAGAGGAAGCCCCTAATTGCATCCCTGAAAAAAGCACCTCTACTTGCATTCCCTTCTGCAATGCCATTGTATTGGCAAATAACTTCCCTCAAATACTGATAATCTGATAATCTTAAAGAAAATTTATTTATTTATGGTTAATAAATAAATTTTTTCTATATTTAGTCTATAATTCACTTTATATTTATTAAAAGATTTTATTTAGGTGAAGTCAATGGCCCAAATACCATGAGACAAATTATTACCCATGGTATTGACAACAAATGGTATTAAACCATGGTATTGACCCACGGTATTGAGAACCAATGGTATTGACCCATGATATTCAAGTGGGAAAGTGGGAATGTAGCTATTTAAAGGGGGAATTAAACAAGCATAGATCCATCTTTATTTTAATTTACTAAACCCCACAAAAATCAAATATCTTTATATGTAAACTAAATTTTTATCTCAAAAGTAAAAATAAATCTATGCTTGTGTTAGTACACCTATTAAAACATTATAATTTCAATTTTATAAGACATTCCAGTGTTCAAGGTTAAATTTGTATCCTCCTCTAAGAAAACATGCGATAGAGAAGGTTAAAGCAGCCTTCTAAAATATTAGATAGAGCAAGTAAGCGATAGAGAATCAGTGAATTTGAGACCCAAAAAAAAAAAAATCCAGGTCAAAAAATAAAAATAAAAAACCATAGTGGAAAAAAATATAGCCGTGAACACAATCAAACGCATTTTTATTTTAAGTGTATCGCTTCCAGCTTTCTGATTTAGCTGTGCGATGGATATGCAGGCATCATAACGTCTAGCAAATTATCGTCTCTTGCTGATCATTGCCTCTCAAGAAGGTGATGCGTTGGTGTTCACTACTTTATTTGTAAAGCAACTTCATACTAATTACTTGCTTGATGTTTATTTTTTTTCCCTGCATAATGGAGTTCAATACTTATTAAATCGAGGTACAATATAAAAGAATGAGAAACTCTTATCTACAATCTAAGAAATAAATCATAAAAAAAAACAGACCAAAAGAGATTTAGAAATGTAATACTGTTGGGGATTTTTGTGGTAAAATCCCAAAAACAAACAAACAAACTTCAAAGAGAGACAATGTTCTGTTTTTTTTTCCATGATCTTAGCATAAGGAACCCTGAAAAATTTCTAAGAACAGAGTATTACAAACCCATAAAGAACTTTGTATTCATTAAAAATAAAATTCTTTGATACAAACATTCATCCTTCTTTCACTTAGAGTGATTCACCAAAACATTTAAAAAAAAAATTAGTCTGTGTATGAAAATTTTACACTTACTTTGTTAAAAATTTCTTTTACATTCCACTACTATGTGAAAACAAAAAATTACATGGATTTAATGTAGTAAAAGAAATTTCTTTAACATCGCTTTGCTGCAGAATAATTGGTTTTTACGTCACACTGCTATGCATTTTTTATTCCATTACATAAGTCCACTGCTGTGTGTTGAAAAGTGTGTGAAAAGTGTGTTTTTCACGTGCAACATTGCTTCCGATGTTTTTATATATCACTACTTCGCAATTGCTATGCTGCAAATATTTTTACCTCGCGAGTGCTATTGCATTTTTCATTCCATTACATAATTCCGGTGTTCACAGTTCACACTGTTCGTGTTTTTCAAACTTACATTGTTTCCCTTGTTTTTCATTATATTCCTACTTCAACACTGTTGTCTGTGTTTTTCAACTTCACATTCTTTCCCTTGTTTTCTATATTCACTACTTCACTATGTGGAATTTTCATTCCCAAATAAACAATTGACATAAAAACATTAATTAAAGGGTTTTAGTTGTTAGTAAAACCAAAAAAACTACACCCATGAATTTAAAAACAATACTCTACAAACAATTTAAGTAAGTTACCTTTATGTCTCAATGGACGTCAACAACAATTTTTTTTTTTAACTCACCTCAAATTCATTTGCTGTCAGCTTCATTGCAATCTACCGTGGATACTCTTCATTGCAATCGACCGTGGATAATGATTAACTCAATAGGAGGGTTCAAAACAATATGAGAGAACCTTTGTTACCGAACTTTAAGTCGCAATCAAACACTTTTTGGTGAAAGTACACTTTTTGCTGAAAGTACATTTGGATGCCTTGCAAAATATTATTGCATTGTGCACGCTTGTACGAAAAATTTTGCTGTCCGATGAGCTTTAATGGTTTGTAGTAGTTTCAATAATGCTGCTGATGCAGTGCAAGTTGAAATTAATATTTTAACAAATCCTAGACTAACAAATCCTAGACACTAGGGTCCATTTTCCATATAGCCATTCTTGAGTAAGACTTAAGTTGTGTTACCTTGATGTAAAATTTCTCACTATGAAACCAGGCCACCAGCAATGTGACTCCCATGGCTCCACTGCTACTCCATTTTTTAAGCAATAAAGAGAAAACAGCCTAGGGGCGGAGCGGATCTCACATCACCCTCCACAAACGATTTTCCAGCATTTCTTATAAACCTCTTCACGTGTATCAATGACTTGACATTGTGAAGGGTGGAGCGGATCTCACATCACCGTCCACAAATGATTTTCCAGCATTTCTTATAAACCTCTTCACCTGTATCAATGACTTGAAATTGTCATTATCAGTTAGAGATTCTGATTCCTTCACATTTATCTTGCAAATTCCAATTGTAATGTCTAAGAGACCTCCCTGCACCCAAGGCCTTCTATATTTTTGGTTACATTTGAAATTTCATTATTTGAAATGTAATCAAATTTAGAAAATAAATATAAATGATATATATAATTTGAGTATTTATTCTTGTGAAAGTTTTATTTTTAGTTTACATAATTTAATTTAAAATATTGATCAAGTTAGATCTATTTTAATTTAGATCTACTAATTACATAGAGAAATTTTATTTTTCTTTTATATAATTTTATTTAAAATTTTGACCAAGCTAGATCCATCTTAACGTTAGATCCTTTGTTTATATATATATATATATACCATTATAAAAAAGATGTGTTGCGAAAACCCCTAGGCCAAAAGCCACCAACTAAACTAACTATAACCTTAATTTTATTTTAATTATTAATTATTAATAATTATAATTATTATTAGCTACTCATGCACTGAGAATTTCTTAAGAAGACCACCTTTCAAAAGAGAAAACCCATTTCCTTAATGTTTTTGTTAATAATGGATATAGTAGGCAACAAGATATTAACGTTTTCCTCAAAGCTATCAAAGGTCCTAAGATTAAGAAAGACCCTAGTAATAGTAATTCAAGGGTACACTTCCCTTTCATCCAAGGGACCATAGACAAGATTGAAAGAATCTTGAAGAAGCTTAATGTTCCCTCAACCTTTAGACCCCTCAATACCGTTAGAAGTTCCTTAAAATTTGTTAAAGACCGAGTGAACCCAATGGATATGAAAGGTGTTTATGTCATCTCATGTTCTTGTGGAATCTTAGGTGAAATCGGTAGAGGATTAAGGAACACGTAACCGGCATCAAGCATGGGAGTATTAAGTTTCTTTATAGTTGTTTTTCTTATAGCCGTTAGAATGGTCTATGTTCTATGTGTAGTCGTTTCTTTATAGTTGTTTCCTTAGAGCCGTTAGAATGGTCTATGTTCCTATTTAATGTGTTGCCATGATGTGATGGTCCATCACAAGGAGAGCTAAGGCAATGCTACACAATAATATGGAAAGTAGGTCAACATGAGGGAACGTGGCAAAGGTAAGGCAAGGATCTGAAATGGGGGATGAAGGAGGTAGGTTGGATAGAGTATGGACAGATGGAGAAGTGTGATAGATGCTTTGCAAGTTATTTTTCAAACTGAGCAAACATACACTTATAAAACCTATGACCTAGTTACTTCTCTATAATATGACCTAAGTAACAGCAAAAGGAAATGAACAAAAGTTTATTCGAAATGAAATACGTGAAATAACTATGCAACTAAGCAATCATAAACTAAAGCATTTACACACAACTAATATGAGTGTCTGCAAATGAGAATTCCAACACTAAGGATTGCATGACAAAGAAAAACAACATTTTTGGTGGTAGCAAGGTCACCTTGGTCCTAGCACATGATTCCACTGAGGAGGAGGTGAGATCCTGTTGACACCTAATCCTCTGCGATTGGGTGAATTTGGAATGTGAACAATCATCAAGAAGATGAACTGAGCAGTCACATTCTTGTATATAACAATATCTACCTAATAAAATAAACAAATCAATTTTATTGCCTTTGGAGAGTTACTACCTGGCCTAACATGGTATCAGAGCCAATTCTTAAAATAGTTGTAACTCCCTTCATTTTTGCTGTTGTCCTCTGTCGTTCTGACCTGAGCTCTGTCCTCAAATGCCTCTATCATTCTGCCACACTTGCGCTGCCTTGAATTCAGTGAGAATCTAAAACCGTTCCAGCGCCTCTCGGCTCTGTCCATTAACGCATCTGTCTACTGAGCTTTCGATGCCAAAGATATGTTGTGGCGGTTGAAGGGAAAGCGACTGCTGTTTGAGGGGACTCGAAAAGATGGTACTATTCGACTCATCTTTGGACTCTGAAAATTAAATCTGGGTTTCTCAAGGGCCCTACTTCTGTTTTGTGAATATGATTAATTTATCTGGACTTGCGCAGCAGATTCGTGGTCATGGCCTTGTAATCTTGTTTTTTTTATACCCATTTGAATGAAACCTCAATCTGAGGTATGCTTGCCTTTTATTTGCATAAATAGGTACCGTGATAGAGCCATTGTAACATGGAAGCCATTGTTATCACTGTATTGCCTGTATTGACAGTGAGTGCGGCATACTGTAGTGTAAAGAATCGCTCCAAAGATTTAAAAATTGCTATTGAAAAATGCTTTCAACGCAGTGGGGGAACAGTAAACGTTGGAAGTTGATATTTGATATGCTATCTGCTAACCCCTGCATTGTTTGAATCAAGCATTTTTCTAGTTCTTCGAACCGCGGCATACTGTCCACCTCTCAAAATTTCTTGCCATCATTAAGTTTAGGTGATTCCGTTCCGCGGACGTTCGGGTAGACCCATGAGCTAGGCCGGTGTATTACCCGCCATCCTTACTCGATGCTATATTCTTCCGAGACCGCCCAGCAATGGCCTGACATGGTAGATGGTGTAACTGACATGGTAGACGGTGTAATTGATCTCAGATTCGCCCACTAATACCATGTCCCGCGGACGTTTGGGCATCGTTTACCACAAAGCGCTCAATTGTTTATGTATATGATGCGATATATATTACAGTAGTAACACAAAGCACTCAAATTGTTTATGTATATGTGGTGATATATGTTACAGTAGTAGTGTTTTACATAAGCGCTCAATTTTTATGTGATATATATATGCTGTGATATACGATATGGTGATAGCGTTCAACACAGTGCTCATATTTTACAGTGGCAGTGTTTAACACAAGCGCTCAAATTGTTTATGCGGTGATATATATGTGGTGATATATGTTACAGTGGTAGAATGTTATCATCATTCGTTTTAATGGTCAATAATATATAAATGGCGTAGCAGAATCAATATCATTCTTTTAGCAGCAAAAGTTTTTTTTCCTCCACAAAAGCACATTATTTTTTCCATTAGAAGTATTATTCTATCAACAGAAGTTATTTTTCTTTCACAGAATGCATTCAATCATATCCATAGTGGGAATAGTTCTCACTGGCAAGGAGAACTATCCTCATTGGTCCCGCATGATACAACACACCCTCATCTTTTCAATGAGTTGTGGAAAGGAGTGTGTGTCGGAGAAGGAGACAGTGACCCAGAAAAGCCTACCTCAGACAAAGAGCTCGCCATTTGGGAAAACAAGAACAACAAAGCTTATGCATTAATCGCAACATTTGTAAATAAAGAGGTGAGTCGCCACATTTCATCATATTCAACTGCCTTTGAATCTTTACAAAAGCTGAAAGAACACTATGACTCACATAATGCACTTGAAGTCGTCCAACTCATGATTAAACTCTTCACTCTTGAACTGCAAAATAATGATCATATTTCTCTTGCATCTAAAATAAAGTCTATAAAGCATGATATCAAATCCACTAAGGTTGAGCTGGATATCTCTCTTATTGCTTTTCTCAAGGCACTTTATCCTACATACTCCAATTATCTTGAGTCTTTGCAAGCAAATGGAAATCTCAAAGATATAACCTTTGACTCTTTTGTGAAAAAGTTTGCTGAAAGAGAAAAAGCCTTTGGAAAGAATATATCCCCTGAATCTTCTGAAGAGACTGTGTGCCTTGCTCATAAAGAAAAGTATCCTGCTCAAGATTCTACAAGAGGAAGAGGTGGACGAAGAGGAAGAGGATGATATTTCAGAGGCAAGGGGGGCAGACATTCTCAAGGAGAAAAGGCAGATTTACATTGTATTCGCTGCAAAAGAAATGGATCACATGATGCCTCTACATGCAAGCTACCATGGGAGAAAATTGAGCAGAGAAGAAACCAACAGAAAGGTAAAACTGATGAAACAGACAAAGGTAAAGCACCTGAATCCACTCACTATGTTGAGGCACAATGTAACATGGGAGTAAATGAAGATTTGTTTAATACTGCACTTGCTTCCTCGAAAAATGATTGGTTGCTTGATTCAGGAGCAACCTGTCACATGACTCATAGAAAAGATTTTTTTGAATATTTCACTGACAATGTTGATGGAGTAGTATACTTTGCAGATTAGTCAAAAATCAAGCCATCAGGGCTTGGCACAATCACGCTTAAATTGCCTGGTCTCTCAGACTTTCTTCTAGATCATGTTCTATATCTCCCACATCTCAAGAGAAACTTGTTGTCCTTGGTCCACATCCGCGAGTAAGGTCACTCCATTCATATGTTTGATGGCAAGCCTTAGGTAAGAAAAGCATATGATCACTCACTTGTCATGAGGGGAATAGAAGAAGAAACTCTTTTCAAACTGCAAGGAACTTCTGCTCATGCACAACATTTCTCATATATTTCTCATCATGAAGAAGGTAAACTTCCATCAAGTTTATTATGGCATGCGAGATTTGGACATTTAAACTATGACAGTCTCCGCTTATTGAAGAAAAATGGTGTTGCTGGTTTGCCTACAATTCCTACGAAACATAAGCAATGTGATGCTTGCATTCTAGGAAAGCGTAGCAAACAGTCTTTTCATGACTCACATTCAAGAGCACATAGGAAGCTTGAGCTTATTCATTCAGATTTATGTGGCCCAATGCCTGTTTCTTCTGAAAATAGAAATAAATATATCATGACATTTATTGATGATTATACCAGAATGTGTTGGGTTTATTTATTGAAGAACAAATCTGATGCTTTTCAAACATTCAAGAATTTTTATAAATGGATTGAAAATGATGCACAATCTCATATTGGGTCTATTCGCACTGATAATGGAAAAGAATATATATCAAATGAATTTGAACACTATCTCCGCCAACATGGGATTAAACATCAAACAACTGTGCCTTATAATCCCCAACATAATGGTGTAGCTGAAATAATGAATAGAACAATCTTGAATATGGTACGATCCATGCTCTTTTTAAGAAATGTAAAGATAATGTTTTGGGCTGATGTTGTTCTATGTGCTGCATATATAAAGAATAGATGTCCATCTAATGCTATAAGAAACAAGACTCCTTATGAATTGTGGTATGGACATGTT
Organism: Pinus taeda; assembly: GCA_000404065.3. Lineage (NCBI taxonomy): Eukaryota > Viridiplantae > Streptophyta > Pinopsida > Pinales > Pinaceae > Pinus > Pinus taeda. The sequence goes on from APFE031679068.1 coordinate 49,765, forward strand.
CCTTCGGTAAAACATCTCAGGATCTTTGGTTACACCTGTTATGCTTTGATACCAAAGGTACATAGAAACAAACCCTGTGCTAGAATTCGTAAGTGTATCTTCCTGGGGTATTCAAACACCTCCAAAGCATACCGCCTCTATGATGAAGAAAATAATTTTTTTTTTATATCTAGAGATGTAATTTTTCTTGAATCATCCAAATCTTACAATGTTGTTTAGCGGCAACTTGATCGCTTGGATAGATTCGCAAAAACAAAATCATTTCAAGAATTTGACAATCAGATTCCACATCTTGAAGGGGGGATTACTATACTAGATCAACATGTGGAATCTTCTTCTGAAGAATACTCTCCCCCGACTGAAATTCCAACAACAGATGATGCTTTAAGTGATGTAATTGATAGAATTGGGAGACTCAATCTTGATTCACTCCCAACTCAATCAACAAAGCAGCCTGCACCATCTCAGAAAGGTCCCCCAGAGTGGCTGACAAAGACACTTGAAAGTGTTCATCCTCATGAAATTGGAAAAACAGGAACCATAAATTCAAACCGGAAAAATGGAGGTGATGTAGATGACTCTAATTCCCCTGTTGATATGGATGTTTCTTATGATTGTGAATTGAACTTGTCTACAGATTTTGAACCAACTTCCTTCAAAGAAGTTGCTTCTCATGATAAATGGAAAGAAGCGATGCAAAAGTAGTATGATGCCCTCATAAAAAATGGCACTTCGAAGCTGGTTGATCCTCCATTTGGAACCAAACCAATTGGCTGCAAGTGGGTCTACAAGAACAAGTACAAAGCTGATGGCTCACTTGAAAAGCACAAATCTAGGCTTGTGGCAAAAGGTTTTGCATAGAAGGAAGGGGTCAATTATGAGGAAACTTTTCCCCCACAGCAAAATGGGCCACCATCCGGACACTCTTTGCACTAGAAGCTCAGAACGTTTGGAAAGTCCATCAAAGGGATGTAAAAACTGCCTTCTTGAATAGAGATCTAAAAGAAAATGTTTTTATGTCCGAGCGTGAAAGATTTGCTGTGAAAGGACATGAACATAAAGTATGCAAACTTGTGAAGTCCTTGTATGGCCTCAAACAAGCACCACGAGCCTGGTATGAAAAACTAACTGAGCATCTTCTGATCTCAACTTCAATCATTTTGATCTTGATGATGCAACTTTATTTGTCAAGAAAGTTGGAAAAACAGTTGTATATCTTGTGATATATGTAGATAATCTTTTAATGACAGGGAACAATGAAAGCTATATTGCATCCATAAAGAAAGAATTAGGAAAAAGTTTTGAAATGAATGATTTGGGCTATGTTCATTACTATCTTGGCATTGAAGTAACCCAACATCCAAAATCCATATTTCTTTCTCAAAAGAAATACATTGGAGATTTGTTAAACAGATTTGGCATGACAGAGTGCAATCCTCTTTCTACTCCAATGGAACAAAACTTAAAGCTCACAACTATTGAAGGAAAGGAATTTGAGGATGCAACAAAGTATAGACAGCTTGTAGGAAGTCTCATCTACGTCACTACTACCAGACCAAACATTTCATTTGTTGTTGGAATCCTCTCCAGATTTATGCAAAAGCCTTGTGAGGGACAATGGTCTGCTGCAAAAAGAGTTCTAAGGTACTTGAAGGGAACTCAAGACCTTGGAATCAAGTATACACAGGTGGACGACTTCAACTTGATTGGACACTTTGATTCAGACTTCGATGGAGACAAAGGAACTAGAGTATCTACTTTAGGATATGCTATGAGTCTTGGATCATGAGTTGTCTCTTGGAGATCACGCAAACGATCAGTTCCAACAGATTCCACAACAGAAGAAGAATACATGGCAGCAGCTGAAGCAACGAAAGAAATTGTGTGGCTTAGGAAAATTCTTGAAGATTTACAGGTAAAACAAGTACAATCAACTCCACTAATGATTGACAACAACTCTCCAATAAAGTTGGCCAAGAACCCAAAGTTCCATGATCGTACAAAGCACATCAATACTAAATATCATCTAATCTGACATCATGTTGAGGCCAAAACAATCCATTTCCGTCATTGTTCCACGAATGAGCAAATTGCAGTCATCTTCACCAAAGCTTGGAAGAGAAAATCTTGAAAGATTCAGAACGATGCTTGGACTCACCAGCATCCCTTCAGATTAGGGGGGGAATGTTGACACCTAATCCTCTGCGATTGGGTGAATTTGGAATGTGAACAGTCATCAAGAAAATGAACTGAGCAGTCACATTCTTGTATATAACAATAGCTACCTAATGAAATAAATGAATCAGTTTCACTACCTTTAGAGAGTTACTACCTGGCCTGACAGATCCAAGGTGCTTTGTAGCCTTTTTCTGAAGATCTTCCCTGTGATTAACCTATCAAGTAAATTTGAACATGAAAAGCTATTTTAATCATCAAAAACGACCTAAGTAACAAAGCAATATTTTAATCTAAATAACATATTTTATTCTAAGAATGCAACAAAGACACATGAAAGTAAACAAAGGAGATATTGGGCACTTGAGATGGGCCCAACCCCAAGAGCTACAGCCTCCTAAGATAGATTAGAGCTGGTGGAAAGCTGGATTCATCTTTATTGATCAAAAGAATAGTTACATTCCAAAAAATTTCCACAAGGAAAACTTGAAAATGTGCTGAAATGCAGAGCTAAACTACTGCCTAAAAAATGACTAAAAACCGAACTACAAAATAGCTAACTTCTACCTACAAAGTGAATAACTGAAATGAAGCCCTAAGCCTTCTTATTTATACAAATTGAGGACCCCAACAGTCCTCCTAAACTTTAGGGACTCGGCTTCCCAAAACTTGCAGTTAACAGCAGTCATACTTGACTTGCTTGGCTGCCCTTGTGATAATATATTTGTTGGCCTTTGAACTCCGAGCTTATGGTGGAGAATTTGAGGTAAGGGCCCATAAATGAAGGGGACACCTCCTTAAAAATCCTCTCTAGAAATGTGGCTGCCAAGTGCTCATTTAAACCTTTGATTTTGTCTCCAAATTGACCAAAAAGACTGCATAAAGCAAACATTAGACTTGTTGGCATAATGACTAACCCAATTCACTCTATTAGCATAAATATAACCAAAAACATTCAATAAACTAATGAAAATGGTGGATTAAGTCGAATTAGGAGGCTGAATGAGCCCATATAATTATCCATTTTTGGGGCTCATCACCAGGAGTGATGGCGGTGATAAATTACTATGTAACAAGGAAGGTGTGTGAAAGTGGGGTATGTTACTCATTTCATTTGTAGGAAATTTGTCAAATCAGCTTTTATGTACCCATACATGTTTTTGGGCTTATTGTACTTGTGATTTTACTTGAGAGAGAGTTGAAGAATTGTACACATACATGAGAGTTTGTGTGTGTGTGTGCAGTGGAATTGTTGCTAGTTTCATTGTATTTGGATACATGCATGAGTGTCGACTTGTGTCGATTGTTGTCACATTTATGCCATATATACTTGGAAGAGTTGATTTTATCTCCAAAGATGAAAGGGATATGTTAACAGATTATTGCATGAGATGTGAAATTCTTGTTGTTTATGCAAAGAATCGTCAAGTTGATGTACATGCTTATGTTTGGCTCTCAAGTCAAGTCAGTTGCTTGAAGAAGTATGTTTTGTCAACTTATTTTAGTCGATGATGTTTTGTCCACTTATGTTTAGTCGAGGATGTTTTGTCAACTTGTGTTAGTCGATGGTTTGTATACCAATATGCAAGAGTACATGGCAATGTTACATGATGTGACAATTGTTGCTTTGAAGGAGCAAAAGAAGAGTTCATAGATTTTCATTTCTTACATAATGTGTTTTTCCATTTAATGGTAGTATTTGTGACAAGATGTCGCAAGATTTTGGAAGGTCCATTCTTGAGCAAGATGTTCATGATTAGCCTTCATTCTCAAATTATGACATGAGTAGCATGTTGAACTAGAGTATGTTAGAGGCAATAAGTGAAAGTGGACGAGATGCCAAAAATTTATAGCCATTGTAGACCGTTGTATATGTTGATGCCAAGATTCTCAATGGGAAGGCTATCATATTGTATCATTTTTCCAAGCACCGAGGGATCGATGTGATACAACAAAGATATTTTGCAGCCAAAAAGTTCCCAACAAATGTTGGATTGCATCAGCAACAAAAGGAGAACAGTGGTTGAGGGACATAGCCATTTGCAAGGAAAGGCATGTCAATGTATCTAAGTTGTTGTCATGGAGACTTTTCAAGTACAATAATTTGATACAACTTGGGAAGGAGAAGAGTATTAAACTCTCATCAAATAACCATATTTTTTGTGTCCAAAAACATGTTAGTGGGAAGGAGTGATCAAAATCTAGATTAAGGGCAAAAATTAGCTCAAGAATCATAAGTTCTCGGAATCGTTTGAAACCTGAATGACCACATCCATCTCGTCAAAATGATCCCAACACAACTCGGTTATTTTAAAACAAATTTTGTATGAGGAAGATAGAGCCCGCTAACCGCTTCCCCAAACAAAAGAAATTTTACCAAAAACATGCCTAGTCACTGCACAATCAACAATCTGTACTAATGGCGTGCCAGGTGACTAGGCAGGGTCAATGTCAGTCAATGCTCAATCAATTTATGACAAGTGTCAAGTTATTATTGGTTTGCAAGTGTTGTGCGTTGGCAGGATTTGATTGGTTGAAGGTGGTCCAATGAGGAGGGGACAAGTGGCAAGCCCGGAGGCCGCCACATGTCACTCCCCAAAGGAATGATGGCATTATGGTGCATTATAAAATTTTATGGAGGCATTGGGGTTCGAACCCACGACCTCCTCTCTACAGTTCACATGAAATACCATCTCAACTAACTATTTGGTTCTTAACCTTAACTGTTTCTGCATCTATTTAAAGTGTAACCATATGTGGATTTGGGGTTATGAGGGAGCCAGCCCCATCCATGTGAACACCCTAAAATCTAACAGTAATGGTTAATGCTAACCACTGGTACGTGTGAAGACATGATCATTAACATTTATACTCTGTCCATGTGTCTTCCTCCTCATAGATTGTCGGGGTTACAGTTAGTAAAACCACAGATTAGCACTAATATGGGATTAGTATTTGATTAATATAGTTTAACACTAATTAACCATGAGTTCAACTTGGAGGACTTTTAGTGGAACCCACCATATTTGTCCCTAACTCCAAAATTAGTGGAGCCAATTGGAGTTCCTCCAGTTCCAGTTAAGGATTACTAGGAGAAAATAATTTATGTCATAACTTGGGAAAAATTCGAAAAAATGAGGATAAAAAAAATTGTTCCTAGATAATTTTGACTTTCTGGAGAGGTGAACTCCTTTATCAAACCATTGTGTTAAGTACTTTTCTTGGAGGTTTGTTGTACATTTAATTGCTACTTTCCAGGACTTGTTTTTGATGTTATTCTACTCATGATTATAACATAAAACTTGATATAAATTTACCTATTTTGAATCACAAACACCATAAAGGAACCTATGCACATGAAGAAGTTGAGAATCATTTGTTTTTAAATTTGAAGTTGAAATTAACACAAAAAAACTAACATTCAACTACAGATCAATAAGCCAGATCAAGCTTTCAAGATCGGATGGTTATTTCTCTTTGGCCCTATTGAAAAAGGCCTCAGACCTCTTACCTGTGTGCCTAGATAATTTTGTTGGTTCATAATTTCAAATGACTTTGATTTCACACAAGTCCTTCTCAATAGCGATAACCTCTTCATAATTTTTTGTTAGTATTTGTTTCACAGCTTACTTCACAAACTGCGTAATGCTTGCTGGCAAGGTAGAAGTGTAGTAATATGATGTGATGGACTCATGAGGTTTCATGTTTTCCAAAAAATTGTTCAATATGCGATTGAACCTCTAATAAAAATATTTCACTTTCTCCTTTTTCTCCATCTTAAGATTACCTAGCTCTTTCAATAACATAGTGGAGGTCTTATTGCCAACAAATTTTTCAAGGAAGATCTTCTTAACCCCCCTCCAATTCTGGATGGATTTTGGAGGAAGGTTGTGATACCATACAACTTCTCTACCATCTAAGGTGGATGGAAATATTCTACATGCAACATCATCGTAACGTACCTAAAGTGTTTGGAGATGTAGGTAAAATTTGTCCAAATGGTCTTCAACCTTCACTGTTTTATCAGGGTCACACTTCGTTTAGAGATTCTTTGAATTCTTTGGCATCTTGTGTAGAACACCTAGAAGTGCAAGTGGGCCTGAGTCATCGAGTACAAATTTTGGTTCACCATGGCTTCTTCTTCATTGTCCTCCTCTTCCTTTTCAGAATTTCATGGCTCTTCTTCCTCTTCCTCTTCTCCACCTGACACACATAAAGTTGTGTTCAAGAGTAGAACATTATCTCTGTCATGATCATGAAGGAGTGGATGCTCTTTTGTTTTTCCATAGAGTCTGTTAGTTCTTTAAGAGTGGAAATAACTATGTATTTAAGAGTAGAAACTACTATCACCATGTGGGTGGTATTTTTATTCTTCGGCGAATATGGAAGATTGATTACTCCCGATATCAATCCAACAACATTCGCAAATTGATAGGTTATAGGGTGGATGGCCTGAATCTGATCATATGAGATTTCACGTTCAAGCTTGGGCTTAGAAGAGACACCAACTTCCAAAGAACGAGTATGGGAGGTGCAATGAACGTTGTGTTATTGACTAGAAGATGGGATGATGGGGTCGGTGGGTTTATCAAGCATAAAATGCTCACTGCCCTTCTTCTAGCACCATAAATGTTGACGGTGTTGGACCCACCAACATTCAAGAGATCTCCCTGATGTGAAGTCCCAATTAGACCTCACACCATTTGGTATAGGAGTCCCATTCGGTATAAAGGCTCGGTTTCTGAATTCTTAAATATTTCCCTTGGCTCTAACTACTAACAAGAGTGAGGGGTGAAAAGGTATCTTCGAAAAGCAAGGTGTGCCTGGTGAGTGTTCAGTTGCAACTCTGTCAAATTTCTTCTACTATAGAGGGGTTGGGGGAGCGGTGGGGGGTGCACAGGGAAAGTGACCCTCTGAGGGATAGGTACTAGCAACACCTAAGAAGAGACACACATGAACTAGAAGGGCATGTCTAATACACAGTGGATGCGATGGTTGATACAACCAACAAATAAAGAAAGATATATCTAGTATCCCGTAAAATAGTCCACAAGGATGGGAAAGAAATAACAACCATTACAACACATTCTCAATAAGATAATTACTAAAATAACTGAAATAGTTCAACTATCTTAGCACACGTGAAAGAAAACATGAAATACAAGCATCCACAAAATAGTCTTACAAAAATTCATAGTCCATGCATGAAGAACGTGCTAGCTTTGAAGGCCTCTATTATTAAGTAAAAGTTCCAAGACACATATTTGCAATGTACGTCACTAGCCCCAATAGTGGAGCATTCGAGCCACTCCTTGATCCTCAAAGAACTAGTTGATCTCTATAATGCCTTGCGGGATGAGCCAATGTGAAAAGTCATTTGCTCGTACAATGAGGGAGTATATATAACCAAGGGTGACTTGTTGACTACCCTCATGATTGTTTGACTTCCTATGAATTTTCAACTTACATGACTCTTTGGACCACCACTTTACAATACAGTTTGAATACAATATACATGATCCACAATAGTGATGTGGAATATGACCACTCATGACATGACATGACACTGATGACATGGGCTGCTTGATGATGTGGAAATGTTAATTCATTGTTGTTGCTAAGTGTTGGATGTCTTCTTGAAGATGCTTTCTCTTCACCTTGGCATGGCTTGGTGATGTGTAATCTTCAATGATATTTAGTCTTGGATGGTGGTCGTAAACTTGTGTCCCTTTTCTTTCTATTGATTGATCAACTCATGAGTTTAGCTACAAGAGAGTATTTAGGAATGATTCCCTCCTTCTTCTCCTTCTCCATCATCTTTCCATGACATGATAGTGTACATGTTCCTGCAATTCACTCATGAAAAGACGACATCAATCTGAAATCCCCTAAGTCTTAGATGATGCATTCTAATCCACCAAATGAGTTTGAAACAAGTGATAGGTTGGGAAGAGGGGATCAGTGACTACGTATTATAGTTCCAGAAGCTAAGGGAAAAGCTTGAGCTCTGAGACTACGCATTGCATAGCTCAGGGAGGCCTGAAGGAGAAGAATGCGCAGATTTTGGATCCAGTGGGGTCACGCTGAGGGAATGGACACTAGGAGAGCCAATTGCACACTTTGGGGTGTCAATGTACAATTCTATTCTATGCATTTCATAGTTCAAGCACTCAGGGGATGATCTTGAGGCTTGAAAATGTGAAGTGCACAGTTCAAGCCAGGTTGGACGACATAACTGCGCAACTCTGGAGGTTAAGTTTAGGTCTTGGGCATAAGAACTGTGCAATGCAGCAACCCTAGGAGATAGGAACTGCAAATTGTGTAGTATCAAGCAACATGGTCACAACTTAGAGGCTAAGACTAAGCAATACACAATTTAGTTAGGGCTCAGTGAAGCTAAGTTTCTCGGTCATGAAGGTTTTCTGAAAATGGCTAAGTGTGGGATTGGTGATGTACTATGATGAACCTTGAATGTGATTAGACGCTTAGCATAATTTGACAAAATGACAACATAGATCATCCGAACACATGAAAAAAGAATTTCCCTTCGTGTGACTATCTTACAAGAAGATTCAACAAGTGTGACGCTTAAGATAGACTTTAGGACGACCATGACAACATGTGACAGTGCTCAGGACTTTGTGTATGGGTGCGACTTATGCTTACATGGTTAGAAAAAATCATATACACAAAGACAGACCTTTGAAGCCATCAGAATAGCCTTGTAAACATTGCACGACAACCAAACATGGAAAAAGACGATAGTTAACCCAACATGCAAAAGGGACCAAAGCACTACAAGAAAGATCATAAAATAAGCTCTAGCTTTTCCTACAACAATGTACAAGACCAACAACAACTCTGAAATTGAGTGTAAGCCAAAATTATGGAGGGTGTTGCAGCAACTACAACATGTCCACTTTCCATCTAGCCATTCTTGAGGAGGATGTAAGGTAGATAGAGGATATGTTGTTAGAATGTTTGTGTGCAGGAAGGAAACCAACCAAAAGTTATGACATTGATATGAAATATCTTTCACTATGAAATGAGACCACCAAAAATTTGTCTCTGAGGCCTCCACTACTACTCCATCTAAGAAATGAAGAGGGAACAACCTAGGGGGTTGAGTGGGTCTTACATAACCCACATATAACTCCACAAATGAGTCTCCAACATCCCTTATAAACTTCTTCACCTTTATCAATGACTTGTCATTATAAATTAGATAATTGTTCACATTTAACTTGCAAATTCCTCTTGTAATGTCTAAGAGAACTCCCTCAGCCCGATCTCCTCTATAATTCCTTTTATAGGAAGCTCCTAATTGCATCACTAAAAAAAGAATCTCTACTTGCATTCCCTTCTGTAATGCCATTCTATTGGCACAACTTCCCTAAAATACTGATAATCATAAATAAAATCAAGTAAATTGTTGGCACCCCATGCTTCCTCTCTTTTTCCAAAATAGAATAAATTCTCTCTTTCTCCCAAAGTTGAACCCACTGAGAGTGCCAAAGAGATGGGAAATATATGGATGTCTAGTGCATACAAATACAATATATATAGAGTGAGCGTGAGCCGAAAGATACAAAGAGACTTGGATGTCTCTTGCATAACAACACAACTGTTGGAAAATGACAAAATGACAAGACTTGAATATGCATTGTTATGGTTATGTATTATTAATATAGAATGTAATATTTTAATTAAACTGTTTGGTTTACAATTTTCAATTAAATTTTATTATTTCAATATAGAAAAAATATTAAATTTAATAATTTAAAAGAAAGGTATGTATTATTTTTGAAATTTTTATATTTTCAATTAGAATATTTATAAGCTATATAATTATGGCCAGACTCTCCTAGTTTAGTGTGGAAGTGATCTTGTAATGTTTTGTCATGTTATGTTATTTAAATATGTTTACTAGGTCAAATGACATAAAAATAAAAATTAAATTAAATTTATGTACAGTTGAAGACGACTCTCTCTAGCCTAGTGTGGAAGAGATCTTGTCATGTTATGTTATTAAACATTAAATTTAGTCTTAAACATGTTAAATAAGTTAAATTAACATTATATATATATATATTATCTATATATATATATCTTATATATATATATTATATATATTAAAATTAAATTAAAGTACACTTCGAGACTTTGGGGCTCCAAGTTATGATGACCCATGGTTTTTCCAATGGTATTATTCTCTAATGAAGGCCATTTAAAAACATAAAATTCCAATTAATGTGGGGTTCCAATTATCTAAAAATTGTGGCATGCTCTTGAACTAATGTATACAATAAACATTTAAATTCTGGATTTTTTTTTTTTTTTATCTTCTTTTTAAAGTAATTGCAGAAAGAAAGATGGAGGAGTTCGTTGCAATAAGCCAATGATTTAGCTATTAATTTGTCATTCCTTATTTCTTTGGAGATTATTGAACTAGATAAATTTATTACCCATCATGTTTCTTTTGCAGATATGAACAAGGAATTTGGTTACACGAATAAAAGACAAAGTTTGCAAATATCAAAAAAGCATTTGGTTACATGAATACAGGAGAAGATCTGAGAAGTGTAACTAAAGTCACTAAGTAAATGAAAAAGGCATTTGATTACACAATTAAAGGGGTCTCAACATTGGTATTCAAGTTATTAAGTATACCGTCAAGGAGGAAGTAAAATGGATTTTGAGAATAGGATTAGTGAGTTGTTTGGAACATTAGGTGTTAATGATTCTTTATGGGATACATTTTTAATCTCATAAATAAGGAATTTAAGTGTCTAAAATCAATAGTTAAATTTTGAATGACCGATTTTGGTGGAATATCCTCATGCATATCAGTGTTTTGTTTTTGTGGAATATCCTCATGCCTATTAATGTTTTTGGAAAGAATATAACTTTTGGATTTTGGTTGAATATCCTAAAGTTTTATGATTTTTACCAAATATTATAAGTTTCCTTTCAAAAATGTATCTTATTTTATTTATTACACTAAATAGAACATGATGGGTTGGATGATCACATTTTTTAATTTTTTTAATTTGAGAACTATATATTTTTAATAGATTTAATTTATCATTATATATAGAAATCATTAATTTTTTATTTCTAAAATGTAAAATATGAACTTTGGTTGAATATATTAGATATAATATTATAAATAATTTATTTTTGAATTATTTTAAAGAAATGAATTAAAAAATAAATATAAATGCATAATTTTGGTGAAATAACTTGAGTATCAATTTTTATGAAGGTTTTATTTTTATTTTATACAATTTAATTTAAAATATAGATATTAGATCCATACCTAGCAGCCACTTAGAGGGATCAAATCTCTTTTTACTCTAAAATAGGTTTTCATCTCAAGAGATTTGATCCCCCTCAACACTTGATAAATCCTGAGTTAAGATGGTTCAATGCTAGTATTTAGTTGACGATTTACTCTCTTCAACTTAAATAGAAGAGATGTTATAAGGTTATGTTATGTAAATTGTTGGAAGTAATGCTTCCATGTGTTGTTGTGAGTTATCATTGTGAGAGTGTGATTCTAGAAGTAGTTATTTGCGTATGTGTGTGAGTTGCCTATGAGTCATAGATCAGTGCTCTCTGGATATTATCATCTAGAAGTCGACGATCTAATTCTTATATATGTAACTTCTTTGTGTGATCAATAAACAATAAGTTTGATTTGTGTTGTACATAATATATTTGCTCTCTCTATTTTTTAACATGGTATCTGGTTCAACCCTCACTCTCTCACAAGATGGGTTGAGTTCATGCAATTTCAGCCATGATACTCCTTTGTACATAGATCAGTTTAATCGAGTGTTTGATCTATAGTTTGTATCAATAATTGATTTGTGTGTGGACTGTGGATAATTGTATGCAAAGGAGAATTACGAAGATCCAATGTTGTTGCTATTTTGTGAAGTTCCATTGTGGACAAATCTTTGTAAAAGAAGAGGAGATCTACTTATGAACAAGTTGGATCAACATAGATTTTGTTTGATCTAGTGTGGATCTACAATTGAGAGAAATGACTACATATTTTAAATGGTAGTTCTTGAGATTATCAGATGGTGTAATACGTACAATTGCGGCATATAGGTGGAATGTTGGCATTTTTCTTTCTAGATTTGAACTAATAAAAAATTGTGTTATTGGTTATCGAGAGATCAAGATCTAAATGCAATAGATCTGATGGAAAATAACAATATGCAAAGTTGTTATTATTATATTTGATCTAATTTGCAGAGATCAATAAAGAGTAGTCACTAATTTTGTCTCTATACATTCTAGCGGTTGGTCTTTGTGTTTTTATTGGTTATAAAAAGGGTTGGTGGTTCTTAAACTGGAAGCCCTGGTGTCTGAAACATCAATTCTCGTGTGCTATTAAGTTCAAGTTGATTGATCAAATTTTGAACACATATAGTATTGAGACCTTCATCTTAGCAACTAGGAGATAGCCGAAAGTGAAATATCGAACATATGGTGGTTGGTCCATAGGATGGTTCATTACTTGATGGATCTTATCGCGGAAGCCCCGACAAGTTCAAGTGTCAATATTGCTGATCATGCAAAGTTCAGCAATAATGGTTTGAGGCGGTTACGTTTTAAATGGAGTTCAAGTGACAACTCGAAGATGTGGCGGTGAAAGAGTGTTCTTTGTGAGATTCCAAAGTCGACGTGGGTGTTGATGAAGACCAGTCACACAAAGATTATTCTTTTTTTTTTAATATGTGTTTTCAGTATTTTCCATGTAAGCATTAAGGGAGGGTGTTGGAAGTAATGCTTCCATGTGTTGTTTTGAGTTGTCATTATGAGTCTCTAGGTGTGATTAGCTATTTCCCTATGTGTGTGAGTTGTCTATGAGTCATAGATCCACCTTCTTCGGATCTTATCATCTAGAAGTCGGTGATCTAATTCTGATCTAATTCTTATATATGTAACTACTTTATGTGATCAATAAACAATGAGTGTGATTTATGTTGTGTGTAATCTCTTTGCTCTCTACTAATACATATATACTACCTGCAATATAACTATACCGTTTCCCTCAATTTTATGTTTATTTTATTTTTATGTAATCTAATCTAGTCAAAATGTTAGATGATATAATATAAAAATAAATTAAAACATTTTGAGTAGATGAAATTACATCAATAATAATAACAATAATTTTAATTATTAATAATTAAAAGAGGCTAAATTCATATTACTTTCTAATATGTCAAGAGCTTTAATTTTTACCATAGATTTTGGGATTGTAATTATTTAATTTAGAATTAAAATATATAAATAAAATATGACAAATAAATTTTTAATTTGACTTGGGAAAAATCAAAATTGATAGCGTCATATGGTAGTGGTTTTGAGAACTTGGTTTAGTGTACCCATGGTTTTAAATTCAATATTCAAATAAATGAGATGTTTCTCTAAATTTATGGACCTGTATTTAGTTCAAATTTTTGGATAAATTTAGGTACCTCCCTTTAGTGCGACTTTTTGGAATTTTTCGTGACGAAATTAGGCAGAGAAATTTGAGGTGAAATCGTGATTTGTGTTAAATTAAAGTGGGTTTTTTAGTGTATATATGGATTAGGCATCTTGAAAAACCCCTAGGGCACTTGATTGTGCAAGGGTTACCCATCAAACTTGTGATTTTAATAAATTCCAATTCGGCAAAGAAATTTGAGGTGAAATCATGATTTGTGTTAATTAAACGAGTTTTCTGAGTGTATATATGGATTAGGCATCCTTAAAAACCCTTAGGGCACTTCGATTGTGCAAGGGTCACCCATCAACCTTGTGATTTTAATAAATTCCTGCGGGATTTTAAATAAATTAAACCGAAGAAACCAAGAAAAGCTTCCAAAAAGTCCCACCTGATCTAAAATTGATCTAAGACAATTAATAAGGTATTACAAACACATGTGCATGGATGTGCCTATGATATTTTATGCAACGGATCGATAAGATTGCAAAATACACAGGCAATGAAGCAGTTAAAGAAAACATAACACGCAAACATATAATCACAACAAGTTTAATAAGGAGTTCACCCAATACTCCTAGGCTACGTCTCGTGGTCTAGCCTTTAGTGGTGGCCTCTCTATTATGTTTTCAAAGCAGATATTTTACAACAGTGAGCTCAATTTGAGTCTCACTCAACAAATACAAATCAACAAGACTATACTTGGATACCCCAAGTCTCTGGAGTACACAAACTCTCTTTACTGACTCTAGACCTCTATTGGTCACAGTAGTATGAGCCCAATCTAAAACTCATACATGAGAGGAATTAAAGAGGAGTGCGCTTGAACCTCTCAAGCCTTTTTTGGAGTGCACAGACTCTCTGACACTCTGTGTCTCTGTCTTAACTTTGGCTCGATGCTACCTTTGTAGGTTAGCTCGACTTCTTCTCTCCGCGTTTGGCTTACTGCCTACTACTCTCTGCTCTTAGCTTACTACTTGTTGCTTTCATTGTTAGCTGGTGGCTTTAAATCCAATCTAATTCGTGATTTTTCATGTTCGCTTCCCTACTTTCTAGTTCCCTTACCTCTCTCCATTTGAATTCCCTCTGTCCTACATAATCAACCACTGTATAATGCCTCACACGCAGGTGGCCACCTATTTCATAACAAATGAGTGTCAGTCCTCTTGGACATATTTGAAACGACCATTTTTTTTCTGTTAACTCCAAGAATGGCCGCAAAACACGACCTTCTGCCAATGCATCGTCCATATCAGACTTCAAATCCTATACAACTCTGCTTGTTAACCTTGTCACATCTGGTCATCCATCGGAACGCATCTCTGTCGTTGATCTAGGGGCCCTAGATCCTACGTTCATCGTTCATATTAGGCAGCTAAGTAGCATGATGTTTACCTGTTCGATGTGAACGGTTTCTCTCTCTTCCGCTGGATGTGTGGCAACCATTATATGGCATCAGGCAGGACTCGGTTGAAACTTCTTACCACTCAAAGCCCTTCCGATATCCTACCAGTTTTTACGGAATCCTGCTTCTGACAGAATCAGAATGATATCCGTTGCATTTTACTGTATTTTGGGTCCGGGTGCTTGTAGCCTTTCCTTCTCCGAGGGGTTTTCCCTACAATATGTGATTAGCGACTTGTCGCTAATCACATATCAGAAACGACCCTCATTTCTCGAAATGGCCTCTGGATTTTCTAATTTGTGATAACGCGTGTTACCATGGGCTGACAGTCTGCGCGCTTGACCGACAGTCCTCATTGCTCCACACTGATCACAAATTGCAACTGTTATGAGGATACCTTCGATAAGCTTGATCTTCACAAGATTTTTAACCTTTTGCATAATTTTTAAAGAGTCATGAAAACTTAGAGACTGTTCTAGGATCCCATTTGGATCACACCTTCCCACTGGAAAATCTTTTGGACCACCAAAATTTTGTTTCTGAGCATCAATCAAGTGAGGATATAGATTCCTCGCTTGCCCAAATTCTATCCATCTTGCTCTACTTGGTTTTGAACCCTTGAGTCCAATCGTGAGGTACTCAACATCCCCTCTACGTGTAGTTCTCACCTTCTTGTCCAAAACTATATCTTCCTGCAATTCATTGAGATATTCAGGCAACAGATCATCAATACAAGGCAATTGACTCTGCTCTTCGGGATCTTCAATCAATCAAGGTTCAAATAGTCTCAAGCTTTCTACATTAACTACTGAATAGATGTGCATGTAAGCTGGTAAATCAAGGCAAAAATCATTCTCACTGATTTTCTCAAGTATCTTGAAAGGTCCATACCTTATTGGCTTCAACTTCTTACCTTCACATTCCATTCTGTCTTTGCTAATATACAACCAGACTTGATCACCAACTTGGAAACTATGCTCAATCTGATGGTTATCATGCCTTGCCTTGTACTTGGCTTCGCTCTTTTCCAGCTATTCCTGTGCTTCCTCACGAATCTCTTGGATTTTTTCAATGAAATTGGTTGCCTTGTCCACATTGTTGTGTTCATCAACCACTATGTCTTTACCAAAGACAAAATCCAAGGGAGACCTTGGTGTGAAACCAAAACAGGTCTCAAAAGGAGATCTCTGTGTAGAATGATATTTAGCCCGGTTGTGAGCATGCTGCACATAACACAAATGTTTATCCCAAAGCTTGGGATGCTTGCTGCAATAGCCTCTGAGCAACTGGATCACTGTTCGATTGACCACCTTTGTTTGGCCATCTGTTTGTGGATGAAAGGATGTGCTCCTCTTCAGCCTGGTGTCCATCAATTCCCACACACTTGACCAAAACATCCCAACAAATTAGGAATCTCAATTAGATAGAAGGTCAATGAATTACAGAAATAAAAACACTAGCTGAAAAAAAAAGAGCTGTAAACACAATCAAACGCATTCTTAATTAAAGAGAACCCGTCGAACCACTTTAAAGATCTCACAGTTCTTTTTCTCAGAGAAGTCCCACGTCACTGTGTATTGTCACTCTAGCCATTAAATCACAATTTTACCAACGGCTGGAAAATGACACATGTTTTACAGTTTTTAATTAAATTTTATTATTTCAATATAGAATTACTATTAAATTTAATAATTTAAAAGAGAATTGTGTATTATTTTTTAAAAATTTATATGTAAGGTGTTTCCCTCTGAAATCAACTTCCCTCATTGTCTATCTGTCATTTTTTGCACCACAAGATTTAGATGTTAGACGATTAAACAAATTTCAACCATCAGACCAATGGAAAAAGGAAGAGACACGGGCAGAATGGAAACGGACAGGAATGACAAGGGGAAGAAAGACCGGCAGAATGGAAATAGACAGGATTACCAACAGATGGCCTTGAAGCGTCCAGCTACCAAAACAGTAAGCTGCCTTCAGCTTTGAAACCTTTGGATTCCCCAAACTAGCAGGGCTGTAACTAGGGGAAGGCTGGGTGCCATTTGAGACTTCATAGTTATTGGCATACAAAATCTCCATTGGCATCGATACCCACGAGAACAATTCTTGGTTGCACACACAGAACCTTTCCCTAGCTCTAATGCAGGTGCTTGATTCCACTGATGCCCACTTCAGCTGGAAATGTCTGCATTGCATCTTAAAAGTTAAAACGATGATAAAAAACAAATTGTATTCCACGTACCCATCCCGGAACAATCTCTTCATTTTTATACAGAGACTCCTAATTTTTTTGGCCAAATTGGGGCTAATCTGCTCAGCTATGTCCCTTCACAGATTTCCCAAGCAAAGCACTGAGAAAATTAATAAGAGGGAATTGAAACTGTGTCAATGGTGATAAACCCCCTGGCCCACAGCCCAACTGACTATACCCTCAACAGTCTATTAATAACCCTTTTCTTTTAGGGTTCCAAAGAAGGATTGAGATTAACTTTGTAACCTGGATAGAATTATGTTAAAGTTTTGTTTCTCATAATGTTGGATTGTGAAAAACACTATTCAGGGGATTCATTGGTGATTTTATTGATCTTTCTCTTTATTCAATAGTCATTTTTGAAGTATCAAGAATCAAACAAGGATTTTATCCTCAGCCAGCATCATGAGTTAGGGATGGCTGATTTTTATTGGTCTGTTTCTTTCTCATATAGTTGTTCTTAATATATTGAAAATTTGAATAAGGAATTCATCCGTAGCCAACATCATTAATTAGGGTTTGGCTGAATGTTTTTATTTGGTTTAGGACAAAGAATCGTAATACCCAGAAGAGGGTCCGAGATGTTTCTCAGTATCATCGGCCTTCTTGAGGATCCTGTAAACTTGTATCATGGCACTTGTATCATGGCAGAACCAGGGGTGTTATTGATTCAACAATTGAACCAGGGAATAGGTCCTATGCAGACCTTTCTTCCATGGCTTCAACTATAGCTTATGAAAACAATCTGGTTATCAGAAACTGAGTCACAGAACATTGGGAGGTAGTGTTTAATTTCCATGAATTTTAGTATTTGATTAAGGATGCAAAATTGTATTTGATTTAATTAATATTTCAATCTGCAATCGTGCAGATGCACATTATGGAGTACTTAGACTGTTGGAACTATATATATGCAACTCTTTGGCTTCAATAATCTAGGATTCAGTGTATATATATATATATATTTTGTGTAGATGATTTTTCAATCATTAATTGAATTGATGTTAACATTGAATTGTATATAATTATATCACTTGCAAAATAAATCAAGGCATGGCTTTATATTCTATGATAAGGAGGTGGAGGCCCAGCTAATAGTGATAGCCTTTAGAGGAAAAAAAGCCACTTGATGCAGATGATTGCCAAACATATTTCAATTTCTCATGGTAGCATCATCCTCGTCATCATCCAACAGATAAATAAAATACAACACCAAAAAGGGTAGCATCATCCTTATCTTCATCTAATCGCATCTAAGCACCAAGTACTCTCTGCATCCAAACCGTCCATTTTCCCAGCGAATTCCTGGATTGTTCTGTCAAAGCTTCTGACTGCGTCCACCAAAGCCAACATATATCATTCGCGGTGCTCTTTCGCGGCTCAGACATGGTTGGTCGTGTTCTACAGGCTGAGATCTCTTGTGTGAGGTATTCTTATGTGAGGATATCGATAGGCATGGGATGCAAACTGATCGCCGCTTAAGGAAGAAGGCAGGATAAATTACAAAATTACAATAAAAACTACAACAAATACTCAGGCATAAACACCAGCAAAAGTGAGACAAAGCTCACACAATCTTCATTCATTCATTTGCTCAATTACATGACACTTATATAGGAAAACTCACAACTAATTCTGGCAACCAATTCCTAACTAATTCAGTTCAACCACTCATAACTAATAACTAATTCTATTTCTGCATTATTCTCACATCCTCCCTTAATGGAGAAATGGATTTTCTACAATACCTAACTGACTTCTAAAAACTTCAAATTTGGTTTTACCAAGGGGATTAGTAAATATATCACCCACATTATCCTTGGTGTTACAAAATATCAATCCAATTTCATTTGACTCAATTTTCTCACGTACAAAGTGGTACTGTAACTCGACATGTTTTGTTCTAGCATGGTAAACTGGATTATGTGCTAATTTGATAGCACTCTGATTATCACAATTGATACATGTTGCACCACTTTGCTTCTTCAAGATCTGCAAGAATTCTCCGCAACCAAATAGCTTCACAGGTGGCATTGGTCAAAGCTTTGTACTCTGATTCTGTTGATGATAACGAAACAGTTGGTTGTTTCTTACTACTCCAAGATACGACCCCTGATCCAATATGAAATGCATAACCAGAGGTAGATTGTCTGTCATCTGGATTTCCTGCCCAATCTGAATCAGAAAAACCTGTCAGTGCAACATCAGATACATCAATATACATAATACCAAGATTTACTGTTCCCTTTAACTATCAGACAACTTTCTTTGCAGCATTCCAGTGATTTCCTGAAGGCTTAGCCATGAATTGACTAAGGATACTGACTGAGTATGCAATGTCTGGTCTGGTAGTGGTGAGTTCAAACTTCCCACTAACTGACGATATAATGTTCCATCTGCCTCTTTCGATCCATCTTCTTTGTACAACTTTGCATTCTGTTCCAAGGGAGTTGACATAGCTTTGCAATCT